>JAWPHD010005105.1:0-170614 GCA_037043455.1 Cyrtodaria siliqua
TCAATCTACATAATCAATTGCACTTTTTAATACTACTTTTCCTCTTTGCACAAATTATCAGGTGAGCGACTCAGGGGCCATTTGGACCTCTTGTTTGTCCCGTCGTGTCGCGTAACATTTTCTAAGTTATATAGAGATTATTTAACTGCTGCGTTCGATTATTAGGAAGTCCTTCACGAGATGGCAAGCGTAATCGAACGCAGCAGTTAAATTATCTGTTTATTACATTTTTAATATCCTATTTATCACAATATTTAACTTTATTTTGTATAAGTTTTTATCATTTTGAGTGTAGTTCGAACCAAATTACCTCACGGGTGTTAAAGTAAGAATACAGAGGCTTGGCTTATTTACTACGATTTCACTTTAAGGCAAATCGTAAAAAAGTATTCATACGCGATAGTAGTAAATCGCCTGGCACTACAATATAAAAACTTCAAATTTATCGTTTTTAAGGCAACAAACTTTACATATAAACATATAAATGTGTACTGTATTTTTAACAAATCTCTTTTTAAACAACAACATTTATTCAGTACACACGTATAACGTTAGATCAAGGTCGCCGATTCACATCGCTTCAATCATAATATGTAAAAAATCCGTTTAGCGTGTTTTCAGCAGTTCAGACAAAACCAAATGAATTTAGACACGGACAATGTTGTTTAAAGCTATGGCATATATCGCATGCCAATGCTTCAATAAATCATGATATAACTATAGTATTGGATATTGACGAGAAGTGCAAAATTCAACTGTTAATGTTTATTGGCGGTCACAAATCACGGTCAAGGTAAACAAAACCGGACTTGCGCAGTCGTGAGACAGAAGTGCACAGTTAGTTATTTCAGTTTCACCGTGTTAGTTATTAATATTTAGCGATATCGAATATTCCTTCACTGAGAAATCCCGATCTTTCATCGATGAAAATGTAATAAACATGCATATCTCCAATACGTTTGAATGGATTGTGCCCAAACTTCATATACTCATAACAACTGATGACCTTATGTCTCTCTACATCACTCATCGTGATTGCCTAATTTATTACAGAATTATGGCCCTTTGTTTGACTGTTTTGTCCCGTCGCGTCCCGTCGCGTCGCGTAACACTTTCTCGTTATACTTGCGTATCTCCAACACCTTTGAATGGATTGTTCCCAAACTTCATATACTCATAACAACTGATGACCTTATGTCTATCTACATCAACCATCAGTGATTGCCTAATTTATTACAGAATTATGGCCCTTTGATTGACTTAGAATTTTCCACCTTAATATTGTATGACCTGTTAACAATTTTTTTTAGCTCTTTGGTCCTTGAGATTATGGGATGGCGAGTTGTCCGTCGTCTGTCCGTTCGTTAACTTTTACCTCGTTAATACGATAGAGCCTTCATCTTTCATCCAATCTTTACCAAACTTTACCAGATTGTTAATACCAATGAAAGCTTGGAAAAGTTTGAAAACCAGCCAGTTCGGACCAGTAACAGCGGAGTTATGGCCCTTGATTTAGTTAAAAGTGCTATATTTTGCCTCGTTAAGAAGATTCATTTTTCATCCGATCTTTAACAAGCTTTACCAGATTGTTGATATTAATGATAGCTCGGAGAATTTCGAAAACCAGCCAGATCGAACCATTTATCCCAGAGTTATGGCCCTTGATTTTCTGAAATATTCTATATGTTGCCTCTTTAAGACGATAGGATCTTCATTCTTCATCCGATCTTTACCAAACTTTACCAGAGTATTACTATCAATAAAATATCAGGCAAGACCTTAAACCAACTAGATCGTACGAGTAACAGCGGAGTTATGGCCCTTAATTTAGTTTAAAATGCTATAGTGTGCCTCGTTAAGACGTTAGGGCCTTCATTTTTCATCAGATTTTTACCAAACTTTACCAGATTGTTAATATCAATGAAAGCTCGGATAATGCCGAAAACCAGCCAGGTTGGAACATTTCCACCGGAGTTATGGCCCTTGATTTTCTGAATATGCTATATTTTGACCCCATTAAGACGAAAAGGCCTTCATCTGGCCGAATTTCAGTGAAACTTTGCAGAGATGACCAGTACCAAGCCTAGTTGTATATATAGTCACCGTTTTCCGGTTGAATGCTTTTGGTGGGCTTATGGCCCTTTAAAAGTTTTAATACACAAACATTGTCCTACGGGTTCTACTGAACCCCTGGCCGGATTATTAAACGAAACTGTTTAGCGATGATCATTTCCAGATCTAGTTGTGTGTATCATCGCCGTGTCTCAGCTGAATGATTTTGGCAGAGTTATGGCCCTTTAAAGGTTTTAATACAGAAAGTTTGTCTGGACTTGTTCTTCTGAACACCTCGCTGGATTTCAACGAAACTTTGCAGGGATGATCAGCAACAAGCCTAGTTGTGCATGTCATCGTCGTGTTCCGATTTACCTATTTTTGGCGGAGTTATGGCCCTTTAAAGTATTTTTTAACACAAACATTTTCCGGGCTAGTTCTCCTGAACCCATGGCCGGATTTTGACGAAACTTGACAAGGATGATCAGTATCAAGCCTAGTTGTCGCCGTATTCCGGTTGAATGCTTTTTGGCAGAGTTATGGCCCTTTAAATGTTTTAAGACACAAACTTTGTCCAGATTAGTCGCTTATGAACTTCTTGCCGGATTTCAACGAATCTTGACGGGGATGATCAGTACCAAGCCTAGTTGCACCTGTCATTGCCGTGTTCTGGTTGAATGATTTTTGGCCATTTTAAGGTTTTAATGCACAAACATTGTCCCAACTAATTCTCCTCATCCTCTGGCCGGATTTCAACGAATCTTGACCAGGATGATTAGTACCAAGCCTAGTTGCGCATTTCATTGTTGTGGTCCAGTTGAATGAATTTTGACAGAATTATGACGCATTAAATGTTTTAATACACTAACTTTGTACGGACTAGTTCTCCTGAACCTCTAGTGAAAACTTGGCAGAGATGATCAGTACCAAGCCTAGTTGAATGTCATCGCCATGTTCCGCCCCTTATACATAAACTTTATCTTTAGTCAGTAGAGCGCCCAGAAGCCCTCTTGGGTCTCTTGTTTCTCAAACATTTTCGAATTGATTGTGCGCAAAGGTCATGTACACATAACAACTGATGTTCTTATGTCCCTGTACATCACCCACCATTGATTGCCTAATTTATTACAGAATTACGACCCTTTGTTTTTACTTAGAATTTTCCACACTGATATTGTATAATGACCTGTTAATACATTTTTTCTCAGACATTTTCCAATCGATAGTTTCCGAACTTCGTGTACACATAACAACTGATGACTTTATGTCCCTCTACATTCACCCGTCATTGATTGCCTAAGTTATTACAGAATTATAGCCCTTTGTTTGACTTAGAATTTTCCACTCTAATATTGTATAATAACCTTCTAATATATTTTTTCTCAAACATTTTCGAATTGATTGTTCATAAGTTCATGTACACATAACAACTGATGACCTTATGTCCCTCTACATTCACCCATCATTGATTGCCTAAGCTATTACAGAATTATAGCCCTTTGTTTGACTTAGAATTTTCCACTCTAATATTGTATAACAACCTTCTAATAAATGTTTCTCAAACCTTTTTGAATTGATTGTTCATAACTTAATGTACACATAACAACTGATGACCTTATGTCCCTCTACATTCACCCATCATTGATTGCCTAATTTATTACAGAATTATAGCCCTTTGTTTGACTTAGAATTTTCCACTCTAATATTATATAATGACCTGTTAACACATTTTTTCTCAAACATTTTGGAATTGATTGTTTCTAAACTTCATGTACACGTAACAACTGATTAACTTATGCCCTTTTACATCACACATTGTTGATGCCTAACTAAGTACAGAATTTTGGCCCTTTATTTGACTTGTTCACTCCATAATTAACTTCATGATGCTTTCACTTTAAGACTTACGCTCCCTAGTCAGCGGACGTATTTAACACTTCGTTTCAAATACCTAAAATATTACATAGTAATGTAAAACCGATGCAAGGGGGAGTATTTAACACTGTTCATGGATTGTTATTACACCTGCCATACAGTTCACAGGTGATGATATGATATGTCTCTGCATTAATGGTTTCTCGATTGTATAATTCTTTTTACAGAATTTTGTATCTTTGTTTTACTTAGAATTTCTTTTAACCGATATTTTAGACATTTATTATTCTTGATTTTGCCCATCCTCGGCTATTGCAACAAAGCAGGGTTATTCATCACCTTCAGAGATACACTTCTCAAAACTGCTAACTACACCGCTCACGTTTTGGGTTATATATATCGATGGGTTGAATGTTTTTCAATAAAATAAAAAGGAAATACCAATTCAATCATTTTTACATCATTTCATTTTATTTTTTTCATTGGCAATGCTAGAACTAAACCACAATAAGCAATTACAAACGACCCATGTAAACACTAAAGACACACTTTTCCCATATCTACATGTAGATATGGGAAAAGTGTGACTTTAGTGTTTACATGGGTCGTTTGTAATTGCATGTAGATATGGGAAAAGTGTGACTTTAGTGTTTACATGGGTCGTTTGTAATTGCTTATTGTGGTTTAGTTCTAGCATTGCCCATGAAAAAAATAAAATGAAATGATGTAAAAATGATTGAATTGGTATTTCCTTTTTATTTTATTGAAAAACATTCAACCCATCGATATATATAACTCAAAACGTGAGCGGTGTAGTTAGCAGTTTTGAGAAGTGTAGTTCTAGTTTTGTATGTTATAGGATTTGTATGTTGAATTTCATCAATAACAAATATTTCATCCGTCCAATTTGGTGTATACCCCTTTTCAAAAGTTCTTTTATATTTGCCGATTCTAACCTTGTCTCCTATACTATCTTAAACTTAACTTAGTAAAGATTTATTATTTTTCATCTTTCCATACATATTGAAATACATTCTTTTCCTTACTTGCTTCAATCGGTGTCATTTTAATACTACGATGTCTTGTATTATTGTACGTATCAACCATTGCCTGCAACACGTCTAAATATGTATTAGTATTGTTTGCTGTAAAATATTTCTCCTCTTTTAATGTTCGGTTAAACCGTTTAATTACTACAACTTTTCCATAATTAAACGTATGGTACATTTCAATATTATTATCATCAAGAAATTGCTTCAATATTTTATTGTAAAATTCTACACCCTGGTCAACCCAAAGAAATTTACACTGTCTTCCCCATCGTCGGAACCCACGTTTGTTTGATTACGTTATCACTCCATTGAAGTAAAGACGTGCAAGGTGTCTTTCTTAGCGAACTGAACAAGGACGCCAAAGGATTTATGCGTAAATAAACTAAATCGTGTTTGTAAATAAGTGATCTGGAGACGAGTGGAGTTTAACATTTGACATAACAAAGCTCATGGTTTTGATGGTTTTGAAGCTTTACTTGGATGGACGGAATCAGGTTTTCCTGGATAGAACCAGTATTTACGCATAAACTGCGTGCATATCCTTTGGCGTCCTTGTTCAGATCGCTAATAATGACACCTTGCACTTCATTAATGCTTTCAGAAGTAAGACACATGTAAGATTTTTTTTATAAGTTTACAACACAACGAGCAAGTTTTCATGGAGGCCGCCATTGATGAAGGTATGAAACCACTAATTATTAACCCCTTTAGACACCAATGTCAAAGTGTCACATATTAATTATTTGCTGCAATTTCAACTCAAGTATGGATAAGGCAGCAGTAAAATGTTTATATAGAAAACTAATTTTCCAACTTGAAAAATCACCAGAAAAAATGTGTAAGAAAGTTGGTTTACTAAACAGGTCAACGGTACAGATGTTTTCATTGATGGTTGCTCCCAAAGTATAAGCATAGAGTCGAAATTTCGAAAATGTTCATCAGTGATCCAGTAAAACCTATTAATACGCTTCTTATACATACAACCGCAAAATCGAATGGAAATGGGCAGTTTTCCCCTACTTATAATGCCCGTTTCCATCAAAAAAGGAGGGATTACTTTTTATTATAGGAACTACATTCGACTACACTACACCTCGGAGTTTTACATTTAATTATTGGTGGTAAACCTGAAAACGGAGTATAACTAACTCCTAAAATGAAGAGCTAGCAGGATTGTTACCGACCTTTTGATTGGATACTGCAAATCATGAATATTCAACGAAATCGAGGATTTTCCTACGAGTTGACCCACGGGTGATAAATGGAGTGATAACGTAATCAATCAAACGTGGGTTCCGACGATGTGTCTTCTTGTGCTTATGATCTTTTGGAAAGCTTTAAATAGCTATTTCTAAACCAGTTTTATTTGAACAGGCATAACCCAAGCAAATTTACTAAATACATCGATAACAGTAAGCAGGTATTTAATACCTTTATTATATTTTGAAAACTATTGCATATCAACGAAATCAGCCGACCATATTTTATCGATTTCATTAACAATCACACGGCGTTGAGTGAACTTTCTTCGTATAGGTTTATGAAGTTAATCGGCTAACTTGTCAGTCCATCTCAACGCGTTTTCCTGTTTTTTGATACTCCAAGACATAGTTTGTATTTAGTACTAATAGCCGGCATAACAATCAAGTTTTTAGCATTTTTTTCTCCGAGTGATTTGGATTGGCTAGATTTTAAACCAACCAGCATGTTTTTATCGCACATTGGTTTATTAATCTAACATGGTTTATTAAAATACTCAATGTTGATTGGTTATTGAGGTGGTCTGAAAAAGCTATAAAAACCTCTGACGTCATGCACGTCAACCGTTAAGACGTCATATTAAGCACCAAAAGACACGTTAACCGTTGAGACGTCATTTTAAACGTCAGATGCAAAACAACAACACAATGAAATGCGTTATTTTAAACGACACTACACATTTAAACAGGATGAAGCTGTATATTCTTCTCATTTGATGTGGAAAGATAGGCATAACATGTAAGTTGTGAGAATTTGTTTGCATTTTGTGCACTCTCTCGACAAAATGTGTTTCACGATACATAACACTCCATGTTAGATAAGAAATAAAATATTTCCAGCGGGTTTATATTGTGCGAGATCAAAAACTGGTGATTCCAATACTTGCCAGGCCACTAAGTGCTCCTGTTGCTAGTGGTGCTAATACCTTTGGAGCAAATTTAGCAACTGTTGGTAATATTGTTTTAGTTCCCAAAATCTCCATTTTTAGACTGAGACCTCATTTGTGATTTTGATATATTTATGTCTAAGCCATGACCGTTGTTTATAGCTTTATTAATATTCTTAATTTGAGTAGCTGTCAGCAGCAAAGGAAAATCCCCAGTCAGTTGGTTATTCTTTAACCTGAGCTTTTGTTTTCATTTCCAATAGTATCAATAACAACATCTTCTTCATATAGAACCAAGGCATACACTTTATATCTAGCAGTAGGAATGACATTAGGTTTATATCTTAAAGTTAGCTGTTGCGTGTCAATGCTGACGTTATCCCTTCTATAACTTAAATCAAAATATATTATGCCAAAAAGATTTTTAAAATTACCTACGTTAAGTAAAGTTCCTGTGTTTTTATCATTTTGTTTGTAAGAATAATTAATAACATCTCTGAATATTCTTGTTGTATTATCGTAACTGTATTTAGTTTCTGGATAATATACCCCGTTTCCAACTTCTAATCTAGGTGATTGTAATAAGTATTGTCAGCATTCAGATGAAAAGTATCTAAAAGATGAGGATTTTGTGTCTGAGAAGAACTCTTTTCTGATCTTTGCATAGAAACAAAAACATGTTTTGGATTTTAACACCAGCTGTTATTCTAAATACGGATTCGGTTAGTTGAAAACTTCCGCTTTCTTGTATCATTTCACGAAGATAAGTCCATCTTGTTGATGTCATATGCCATTACGTAGCTTAAACCATTAGGATTAAATATCATTTTAGGTATCCACAAAACAAATTTATCAATAATTATTCTACCATCATCACCACTTGATTTGAAAATTAACACATTATCATCTGTTAGTTGTGAACTAATTTTGAATTTGACTAGGAGGAAGCATGTTTGTTTCTAAACCTTCGAAAAATGAATATTTGTTTAATGGAATTTTAGAGTTAACTCTTATATTACCAAGGATTACTGCATGACGAGCCGTAAATCCTAAATTATAACCAGCTTGGTCATCTCAAAATTCTGCTGCAGATGTATTGTCTATATAAAAGTATTCATTTGTTCCGATTGTTTTTGCATAATCGTCAGACATTTCGAGCAAACTGTTAACGTTAACAAATCTATGAAGACTATCGTATACTATGTTTGCGTCTTGCTTTACTTAAATTTGATCAATCAATGAAGCTGCATCATTAATTAAAGGAATTCTATCAGCGTTTACGAAAGAAGCTCCATCAGCAAGCTTGTTTCCTTGATAACTGATTCAAAATATGCGTTACACCAATCAAAGTGAGAACTTCTATCATTTATTGTAAATTGGTAGCCACTTTTCATTTGTCTAGTAGCATTTCCGGGTCTAATTATATCTAATTGAATAGGTACATGTTCTAGTATTATATTTTTCACTTCGAAACATCTATATATATACTATTAGTTAGATTATTTTTTATTAATTAATTGTTTAATTCTTGTATGAATATTTTTAATTGCCCTTCCGGATAGTAATATATTCATTTTTGCATTTACATCTTCTTCAATTTCAACTACAGCTTCTTTTTCACTTTCAGCCTTTGTAAGTTCTTTTAAAATTATTTCAACTCTTGGTTTTACAACTGAAATTAATTTATCAGCAGACGTCTTTCCTACTTCATCGCCAAGTTGTTTTTAGAACCACTCTCTATGATTTGTTTCCAGCAGTTCTAATGCTTTCTTATCCGGCTGTTTTTACAGACTCACTAAATATCTTCGAGCCAACCTTTGAAAATATATCAGATATGCTAGCTTTTTTTAAACTCGTCATTTATAACTTATATTATATTAATTATTTTAAAATAAATCGAAATGACGTATGCACTCCATTAAGATTAATAATATTACCGGAAAAAAACGGTTATATAAACAATCAATAAATAGTAATCCTGTTAATGATCGTTTTGTTTACTTCACAGTACCCAACTCTTATAGGTTCACCTTTAAAAGGATATGACATTGTAAAGTGAGCTGTACTTATTTCACAAATAACATCTCCATATGATCAATCAACAATATAATTACTTATCAAATCACAGTGAATATACAAAGCATCAATATAATTTATTATGTTTGGTGTTAATGTTCTAAACTTAATTTCTCTAATAATGGCATCTCTGTCAAAGCCAATTAAGATGTGAAAGTTTGACCTCCTTAAATCAAGTATACAATTATTATGAATGGTAACTATACATTTGAAACTTGATAAATCAAACTCAATTCTTATTGGAACAGGTGAGTCAGCAGTTAAAGCACCGTTTACAGCTAATGTTTCTTTTATATAATTATCGATATCAGCATAACTGTAATTTCCATTTGGGAAAATAATATCTTTCCAATCTTTTCCATTAAAATACCTTATCGTTTTGTTATTAAGATCCTCACTAATATTATACCATGAGTAAGTCATAGAATTAATCTTATCAAGCCCAATGCCATACTGTTTGTTCTTGTCTAATATCAATGGTCTATCTAATACAGTTATAAAATTACTTACTGTATTTGAGCTATTAATTACTGAAGCTTTTTTTGACGATAATTAGTTGTTAAAAAATATTAAGAAAGTAGACTTTGTGTAATAACGCTCAGAATGTCGGTTCGCCTACCTGTTTAGTCCTAAAAAAAGTCTCCCCAAACTCGATAGACGGTGCCTTTTTAACTTTTGTTAGTGATTTTTTGTTTGTTTGTTTTTAAACAGGGAGACCATTGCCGCAATACCCTCTAGAAATTACAAGTCTGTACTGCCTCTGAAATGTTGATAAATTAGCCTGATATTTTTTGAAGTTCATGGAAAACTAAATAAGACAATAAGGGGTGAGGAAGGTGGTGGGGTGGGGAGGGAGTTGTTATTAAATATTCCGAAAGTAGACTTTGTGTAATAACGCTCAGAATATCGTTTCGCCTAACTGATTAGTCCTAAAAAAAAGTCTCCCCAAACTCGATAGACTGCGCCATTTAAAGTTTTTAAGCTGGGAGACCATTGTCCCAATACCCTCTAGAAATGACAGGTCCATTCTGCCTCTGAAATGTTGATAAATTAGCCTGATTTTGGTGGAATTTCATGGAATTTCATGGTAAACTAAATAAGAAAATACGTTACCTTATACCCATGCCCTCTCGTTTTCATTGTATTTTGAACTAGTTATTAATTATGTTTTGTTTTTGTTTGTTTGTTTTTGTTCTATTTTTTTTGTTTTTTTGCAATGTGTACGCATGCTCCACATACAGGTAGCTACGCTCCTTCCTTTGTCGCAGTTCTTGATTGTATCTTTCCTTTGGTACTTAGCTACTTGAGCACGCACTATGCAGAGTTTTTGTATTTAGACATATATTGATTATTCTCCGGGGGGGGGGGGGGGGGGCAGATAATAATCCGAGGATTAAACATAAATGAACTTATGTAAGGCAGGTTTCAAATCTAGACTAGAATATTATTTTATGAAATTGCTGATGGATAAACAAATTTGTGTGGTATAGCCAAGCTGTCACTCAAGATGACCTCCATGTCTAAAATTATGTCATTTACAGAGTGGCGTGTATTAAGTAGTCTTCCGGGAACAAGATGCACAAGAGGGCCTGCCTGTATCCCTCTACTGGATTGAATAGTCTAAGGCCTACTGGAAAACAAATCAAAGGCTGGATAACTCTGATGTGTCACTAAAAGTAGGAAGTGAGTTTCGAGTAAGAAAAGTGAGTTTCGAGTAACGAAAAACAAAGTGAGTTTTGCGTTGCAAACTTGAAAAAGTGCGTTTCGAGTTAACTCAAAACTCATTAGTGAGTTACAAAAAAGTGAGTTACAACGCAGGGGGTCGGGACTATGCGCGCTGGATAGAGGACCTTGAACTGAGTTGAACCCCGAGGTGACTGACGGTCACAGACCCTTATTTTTTTTAGTGTTAGTGCCGGATGGCATTGGCATGGGCGGTAGTCGCACATGCCAAGGGTGAAGCCAATTCATCTTCTCTGACAATTTTTATTTTTTTTGACGAAAATATTTTTATTAATTTAATACATTTATTGACAATCTATCAAGGCTATATCTTTCGTCTTCAGGTCTGCAATTGGCGAACACAATAACATGGGGTATTGGGTATATCTTCTGTTGGCTTTCATACTTTGTGTTGTAATATATGCTATTCTTTATCGTTTCTATTATTTCATAATTTATCCTGTCTTGGTGGGTTCTGCATAGATCGAATATGACAACTTTTTGACCTCTGTAACCGTATTTGAAGTCTGCACTTTTGCCGTTATTATACTCTTGCACACCAGCTACTTGCTCATGAAGCTTTTTCCTTGTCCGCCTTGTTCATCGTAGTACCACGTGATCTTTCTTGTATGTGGTTCTTCTGATAGGTATTCTAATAGTTATTTTTGCCATGGTCTTATTGTGACATTATGCATTTGCTCTTTCATTGCTGCCAGTTGCATCTCTTGGTTAATTCTATCTTTTACAGCGACTATGTGCTTGTAACGTATCCATGTTTCGCCCTATTCTGTGAGCATTTCGTCTTCACTTGCTCCTGCTCTGTAACTTATGCATGCTTGTGCCAAATCTGTCCTATTTTGTTGGGGCTCTCCTTTTTATTTAAAGTTGCCGTCTTTTGTGCAATTTTTTCTATTTTGTTCTGCGTTTCCTTTAGATCGTTCCCAATGTATTTCAGGTGGTAGATCTGTTTTTAGTTGTGTTAGTCGTTTTTTTGTGATTAATTCTAAGTAACCTTGTAAGTGTGTTGTGTCGTTTTATCCGACTTCTTTACCGTAGACCATATATGAACAATTGTTAAAGTAATCTTGCACCAGCCCTTCTTGGGCTTCTGTATAATTGTTCAACGTGCGCGTTTGCGGAAGAATTT
Source organism: Cyrtodaria siliqua (assembly GCA_037043455.1). Classification (NCBI taxonomy): domain Eukaryota; kingdom Metazoa; phylum Mollusca; class Bivalvia; order Adapedonta; family Hiatellidae; genus Cyrtodaria; species Cyrtodaria siliqua. Next base: position 12,071 of record JAWPHD010005105.1, read on the forward strand.
GACACTAAACAAAAATAAGGGGTTTAACTCAGTTCAAGGTCCTCTATCCAACGAGCATAGTCCCGACCCTCTGTGTTGTAACTCACTTTTTTGTAACTCACTTTTTCAAGTTCGTTACTCGAAACTCATTTTTCTTACTCGAAACTCATTTTTCTTACTCGAAACTCAGATAGTTCACGGATGTAGTAGTTCGATTCGACGAAATCTAAAAACTCAATATATATAAGCCAAACATTGATGCCTTTCAAATATATTTCGTCAAACAAAATTGTTACCCGAAGCGAACTGAAGTACTAGTACGTTATACACCGTGTTTGAACTGAAGTACTAGTACGTTGTACCCCATGTTTGAACTGAAGTACTAGTACGTTGTACCCCATGTTTGAACTGAAGTACTAGTACGTTGTACACCATGTTTGAACTGAAGTACTAGTACGTTGTACCCCATGTTTGAACTGAAGTACCAGTACGTTGTACACCATGTTTGAACTGAAGTACCAGTACGTTATACCCCATGTTTGAACTGAAGTACTAGTACGTTGTCCCCATGTTTGAACTGAAGTACTAGTACGTTGTACCCCATGTTTGAACTGAAGTATTAGTACGTTGTCCCCATGTTTGAACTGAAGTACCAGTACGTTGTCCCTATGTTTGAACTGAAGTACTAGTACGTTGTACCCCATGTTTGAACTGAAGTACTAGTACGTTGTCCCCATGTTTGAACTGAAGTACCAGTACGTTGTCCCCATGTTTGAACTGAAGTACTAGTACGGTGTACCCCATGTTTGAACTGAAGTACTAGTACGTTGTACCCCATGTTTAGACTGAAATACAAGTACGTTGTACCCCATGTTTGAACTGAAGTACTAGTACGTTGTACCCCATGTTTGGACTGAAATACCAGTACGTTGTACCCCATGTTTAAACTGAAGTACTAGTACGTTTTACCCCATGTTTGAACTGAAGTACCAGTACGTTGTACACCATGTTTGAACTGAAGTACTAGTACGTTGTACCCCATGTTTGAACTGAAGTACCAGTACGTTGTACCCCATGTTTGAACTGAAGTACCAGTACGTTGTACCCCATGTTTGAACTGAAGTACCAGTACGTTGTACACCATGTTTGAACTGAAGTACCAGTACGTTGTACCCCATGTTTGAACTGAAGTACTAGTACGTTGTACCCCATGTTTGAACTGAAGTACTAGTACGTTGTCCCCATGTTTGAACTGAAGTACTAGTACGTTGTACCCCTTGTTTGAACTGAAGTACTCGTACGTTGTCCCCATGTTTGAACTGAAGTACCAGTACGTTGTCCCCATGTTTGAACTGAAGTACTAGTACGTTGTACCCCATGTTTGAACTGAAGTACTAGTACGTTGTACCCCATGTTTGGACTGAAATACCAGTACGTTCTACCCCATGTTTGAACTGAAGTACTAGTACGTTATACCCCATGTTTGGACTGAAATACCAGTACGTTGTACCCCATGTTTGAACTGAAGTACTAGTACGTTGTACCCCATGTTTAAACTGAAGTACCAGTACGTTGTACACCATGTTTGAACTGAAGTACTAGTACGTTGTACCCCATGTTTGAACTGAAGTACCAGTACGTTGTACCCCATGTTTGAACTGAAGTACTAGTACGTTGTACCCCATGTTTGAATTGAAGTACTAGTACGTTGTACCCCATGTTTGAACTGAAGTACCAGTACGTTGTACACCATGTTTGGACTGAAGTACTAGTACGTTGTACCCCATGTTTGGACTGAAATACCAGTACGTTGTACCCCATGTTTGAACTGAAGTACTAGTACGTTGTACCCCATGTTTGGACTGAAATACCAGTACGTTGTACCCCATGTTTGAACTGAAGTACTAGTACTTTGTACACCATGTTTGAACTGAAGTACTAGTACGTTGTACCCCATGTTTGAACTGAAGTACCAGTACGTTGTACTCCATGTTTGAACTGAAGTAACAGTACGTTGTACACCATGTTTGAACTGAAGTACTAGTACGTTGTACCCCATGTTTGAACTGAAGTACCGTCCGTCTCCTCGGGGTTCAACTCAGTTCAAGGTCCTCTATCCAACGCGCATAGTCCCGACTCTCTGCGTTGTAACTCACTTTTTTGTAACTCACTAATGAGTTTCGCGTTAACTAGAAACTCACTTTTTCAAGTTTGCAACTCGAGACTCACTTTTCTTTACTCGAAACTCATTTTTCTTACTCAAAACACACTTTTCTTACTCGAAAGTCACTGTTTAGCAACCCTCCTGATGCAACTGGTTTTGAACTTGTCCAAGTTCAGTGGCGTAACCTAGAAAACGCCTTCTGCTGCAGGGACAAAAAACTTAACAACTTCCCTATGTCTGTCCCACACATTGATAATAACTTTTACTGTAGTGTTTACTAAAAAATAAAAATAAAAATTTATAGGTGGAAGAAAGAATTGAAATTGACTATAAGTAAATACAAGGGTAAAAGTGGACATAATTTTGATAAAACAACAACAACAACAAGAAAACAACAGAACCTAGCTGGACGAAGTAGGTTAAAATGCCACAGCCATGTGCAGTTTCATGATTTAGTCGATTTCGAAATGCATGTTTACAAACAAAACATTAAATCTTTTTGGAAGTACAGTGCCCGAATTCACCAAACATTACTGAGAAAATGAATAGACTTCATAATACATTTTTGAAAATGGACATAAAAACATTTTTTAAAATATGCATGCAAACAAAAATAAACAAAATGCAACTTGTCATTATGAATGAAAACTCAGATAATCTGGAGCGTGACACTTGTTATGAATGAATACTGATAATCTGGAGCTTGACACATGTTATGAATGAAAATTCAGATAATCTGGAGCTTGACACATGTTATGAATAAAAACTCAGATAATCTGGAGCTTGACACTTGTTATGAATGCATAGATTTTGATCAGAACCTGGTCAAACACGGGCTTTCCAAAGTAGATGACGTCATGACGTCACAACGGTCAGTGATCTGGCCATTTTGGATGACGTCATGTTGTTAAAACTGTCAGCGTTGACTGAGACAGACACCAATGATTGATTTTATAGTAAAACAACTTAACAAATGAGATCAGTGAAATAAACGTCAAGAAGTTATGACGTGGACGTAGAGACACGGTTAACGTTCTTCTTGCACAACTATACCCTGAACTCTATAAACTATGAAAGTTTGATCAATACCATAACAAGATTTCCCCCCTCCTAATAAAATCGTCTTTACCCCCATTCTCTTAAAACCACCTCCGATGAAAAAAAACACTCTGGAAAACATACTAGTCACCCTGGAAATTTTTGAAAATACCACCCCACACCCCACTTGAAAAACAAAACAAAAAACGCCTGCACTTTGTTTGCGTTTGATATACGAGACATGCGCAGTGTAGCAGTCTAAGGAAAAGCCCACCGTTCTAGATATTTTTATAGAACGTAGATTAGACGCTTGGTCATGATCGCAGTTGAAATGCGCTTTACGTTTTATCAAATTTATCCATTTTATCGCAAATTTTCCTTGGTGCTTGCAGCATTATTCTTGCTGTATGTTTGTTGTAATGTCGGATGAAAATAACCCAACTTGCCTCCCGCTTACCGTTCAATATTGCAAAATGTAGAAATACTCCTGCTAGAAGACCCGGAGTTGATGCCGTTTTGGGTCGTGTGATTGGGAAACTTCGCCGAAAGTAGATTCGTTAAAAGTAGCTATAAAATAAAACTGCGCTCTCCTAATAAATAAATTAAATAAATAAATTATTATCTAGAAAAACTTGATCATATCAATAGGAAACTTGAAATGCAAAATGCAGAAAAATAAAATATGCCATGATCGAGTGTGATATGTATAGTGATGACGAGGATGATTGTCCCGTTCCTTCTGATTTTGTTTGATTGTATTTAAGGACTCACACCACTATTATCTCCCTTGAATACTCCTGCCCTACAGATGAAGGAGGTAGATAAAAAAAACAAGTTCGCTTTTCTACATTTTACAGGATACACTGATTTATCTTTACCAGGTTCTAAATCTACAGCATTTTAGGAAGAGATCCCAGAAAAATGCATGTTGATATAAGAGTTCTAGCTAATTCTGCCTCATTTTACACATCATGGGTCTAATCTCCACGGAGTTGTATTTTTGTCTCAATTTTGATAGGTGTGACACAAACATGAAATTAAAAAAAGTTCAATCTGGTAAATATTCGTTAAAAGTTAATAGCATGCAGATATTGGATCAATGAAGAATTTAAGCATAAATACATGTTGCAAAATCTTTTTTATCTCTATGCCACGAACAAAAACATTACAATGGGACCCTATGGAAAATTAATTGTGGTGTGAGACGTAAAGCCATTTTTACCGTTTATTTTGAAATCTGGTTAGCCGCTTGGCTGGAAGCGTTCACCTGTTTAGATTTGAATAAAGTAACACGCCATATTATCAATTATTCTGTGAGTAGTATAGAAACTGAGGGTACCAGTGGATTTCACCCTTCGGGGTTTGGCAGTACAGTGTCACCCCGTCTTGGGACTAATTGTTGTCTTCGATTAGTTTTTTTTAGCTTGTCCCTCACGCCGCAAAACGCAAATTTACCAACTTTTCATGGAAGGGACCCCGAGGAAAAACTATTTTCCTGGCAATTTAGCTTGTTGGCCATGCCAAAAAAGGCAATTTTTTTTTGGCTTTTCGTGTAGGGGACCCCGGAGGGTGAATTGCGCCAATACCTCTAGTTTCTATACTACTACCGTATGAAAAATATTGAATACTTAATGACAATAATACTTTATATGACCAGTAAATTGTTTTGCATTCATTTGCAGTGATTTTATTGGTTTTAAATGATATTTATCAATATTCCATATATGGTAATATGGAACTATGACGTCATAGTTCTCAAATTGACGGCTCCCATATCTGTTTTAGAACAACCTTTAAATGGTCATATCTTTTTTGTTTATCATCCGATTTTGGTAATTCTTTCACATTCTTCCAAGTTTTTCAGAACTCTCAATAATAGAGCTTGTTTGGCTATATCGCTACATTCTATTTTATTGAAACGGCCAAAATTGTGGTTGCTATGGCAACCAAATTGTAAAACAAAAAGGCAGTACGTCCGGAAAACTGGATCCTGCGATAACTTAAAACGTATAAAAGATATTTTCATGAAACTTTTTACATATGTTAGAGGGGCATATTGTTGAATGTTGTTTAACTGTGGTTCTTCAACGTGCTCAGAGGATAGACCGATACACGGGACCGCCCGGTTTACGTCCCCATCCGACGGACGAGACTAAGGGAAATTGTCTTGCCAAAGGACACACCGACAAAACTCAGTGGCACCACGGAGGATTGAACCCGGGGCCTCCGGTTACAAATCCGCCGCGCTACCGACCGCGCCACGAGGGGCATAAGTAGATTATACACTCATTTATTTTTGTTGATATGGCCAAAATTGTAGTTGCTATAGCAACAAAATAGTAAAAATAGGATCATGCTATAACTTGAAAATATTATCATAATAATAGCCTGCTAATATTGTCATAAAACTTGGTACATAGGTAGAAGAGCATATGGAGATTTCGCAAACAATTTTATTTGGTGATATCTTTTTTGTTTATCATCCGAATTTGGTAATTCTTTCACATTCTTCCAAGTTTTTCAGAACTCTCAATAATAGAGCTTGTTTGGCTATGTCGCTACATTCTCTTTTATTGATATGGCCAAAATTGTGGTTGCTATGGCAACCAAATAGTAAAAAAAAAAAGGCAGTCCGTCCGGAAAACTGGATCCTGCGATAACTTAAAAAGTATAAAAGATATTTTCATGAAACTTTTTACATATGGTAGAGGGGCATATTGTTGAATGTTGTTTAACTGTGGTTCTTTAACGTGCTCAGAGGATAGACCGATACACGGGACCGCCCGGTTTACGTCCCTATCCGATGGACGAGACTAAGGGAAAGTGTCTTGCCCAAGGACACACCGACGAAACTCAGTGGCACCATGGAGGATTGAACCCGGGGCCTCCGGTTACAAATCCGCCGCGCTACCGACTGCGCCCTGAGGGGCATAAGGAGATTATACACTTATTTATTTTTGTTGATAAGGCCACAATTGTAGTTGCTATGGCAACACAATTGTAAAAAATAGGATCATGCTATAACTTGAAAACTATAAAAGATATGGCCAAAATTGTGGTTGTTATGGTAACAGAATTCAGTCATTAGTGATACACCCGAATAAGGGAGCTTAATGTGTTTATCTTTATACTCAATAAATATTCGATAGTTACTTCCCTTCAAAGAGAGTTATATATTAATACATGACTTGAAATTGATGTTAATTCTTTGCGTATGTAGTTTTATTACTTGTTGTTTTATATTGTAATATGCTTGTAAACTTATTGGATTAAAAAAAAAGAAAAAAAAGTGAGCTATATTTTCTACAAATTTGTAAGGAAGATTATGTACTCAAACTTGTTTTGTTAAGGTTGCGAAATGTAGCATGCCTTTGTTATAGCTGCACGTATTAAAACAATATACTACCGTCGAAACATCATTATAAGCAACCGGCCATGGTTCGAATCTCACTCGGGGCTTTTTTGTTTTGTTCGTCTTTATATGACAGTTTACACAGGTTAATTGTTTATATCTCTTTTCTAGTGCATGTGCAAGACACAGACACTGGCTTTGAATATTAGGTTATACATGAATGTGAAATATTCATTATTATACCTAATATGCTTGATATGTTCTGAAATTAGTGAACCAAGACTTGTGCTTATCTGTTTATTAAACAAAACCATATGAAAAAAAGCAAACTATGTGAATATGTACAAAGGTACCGATACAATAAAAAAAATGAAATATAATTTTACACACACAAAAAAGTGTATGTCCTCATCTGATTTGAACCCTGTACTAAAAGTTATATGATTGAAAGTCCACAAGTTTGACTATACACCACGTCATCGTACATGTGTTTTGTATTGCAATCTTGTTACTTAAATATGTAAACACCCCAAGTCAATGATAATTTTCCGATAATTTACCTGCTCACCCTACTAGTCCCTTTTCGAATTTACCGTTAACGCCAAATTTACCGAGACCGGACTGTAAAGTGTATATTTTGTGGTCTGTCTTGCTGGATGCACTGTTGTCACGTCATATACAATAGACACATGCAATTAAATCTATGTGTTTACTTGGCGTGAGACAAGGCGAATGATTGTTGCCATTTTTGTTTAGTATGTTCCTCAACGATTTAGAGGAACAATTGACATTAAATGGCGTCGAGGTCGTAGAGATGGGTATGCTTAATCTATGTTTGTTATTATATGCACATGATATAATTCTATTTGCAAAATCGGAAAATGATTTACAAAAAGCATTAAACGTATTAGCTGTATATAGTGAGCGATGGAAATTGATCGTTAATTGTAATAAAACTAAAGTAATGGTGGTTAAAAAAGAAGGAAGATTACGAAATAATTAAAAAATATATTATAAGGATAACAAGCTAGAAATCGTTAATAAATTTAAGTACTTGGGTATTGTCTTTACGTCTGGTAAGTCATTCAATGAAACTGATAAAATGTTGTCTGGTCAGTCATTAAAGGCAATATTTAAACTTAACAAACATCTTAATAACCTCACTAACCTTTCGCCAAAGCACACGCTTGACTTATTTGACAAGTTTGTTACACCTATATTAAATTATTCTTCAGAAGTGTGTAGTTTCTTTAAATTATTCTTCAGAAGTGTGTAGTTTCCTTAAATTATTCTTCAGAAGTGTGTAGTTTCCTTAAATTATTCTTCAGAAGTGTGGGGTTTCCTTATATTATTCTTCAGAAGTGTGTAGTTTCCTAAAATTATTCTTCAAAAATGTGTAGTTTCCATAAATTATTCTTCAGAAATATGGGGTTTCCTTAAATTATTCTTCAGAAGTGTGTAGTTTCCTTAAATTATTCTTCAGAAGTGTGGGGTTTCCTTAAATTAATCTTCAGAAGTGTGTAGTTTCCTTAAATTATTCTTCAGAAGTGTGGGGTTTCCATAAGGGCCAACAAGTAGAAAGGACACATTTGAGTTTTTTGCAAACGACTATTAGGGGTAAAAGTGTCTACACAAAATAACTTTATATACGGAGAAACGGGGATATTGGATTATAAAACTAGGAGATTATATTTAATATAAAATACTGGCTAAAATATGTACATCTGATGAAACTAAATATATAAAAAAGGTATATGATATGCTTAAAGAAGACTGTGAAAGGCAAATAAATCAAATCAGTTGGGTATCACAGGTCAAATATTACTATCAACATCGGGTGTCTATGATGTATGGCTTGCACAAGGGGCAGACAATGTAACCACATTTCTAAATGTATTTAAGTAAAGACTTAGAGGATAATTTTATTCAAAATTGGAACACAAAATTAAACAAATATATCAAGAGCTTTATGTTATAGATCTATAGCTACTTTCGATTTTAATCAATGTATTGATGTTTTAAATATCCATAAATTGTGAACGGCCCTTACATACTAAGACTCTCCTCACATAGGCTAGAAGTTGAGACAGGGCGATGGAAAAAACCGAGAAAGAGTCCCATACGACGATAGAAAGTAAAAAACAAGGTAATTTGTTAGAAGACGAATATCACTTTGTAATAGAATGTAAAAACTACAATGAATTAAAAAAGATGCATATAAAACAATACTTTTGGAAAATTCGAGTTTGATGCAATTTAAACAATTTATGAAGCATGAAAATAAAAATGAAACACGAAATTTAGGAATATACGTATATAAGTCGTTTGAACTAAGTACACGATTGAACAATGTGTAATCAGTTAACTAATTAGTAAGATTACCGAAAACACTACCCTTGTAACCAAAGCAATGCAAACTTAGTTGTGAGGTTTGGTGAACCCTAGACTCTGGTTTAAAGCCCCCAGCGTCCTTTTTTGACACTGACCGTTCCAAGCGGTAGCCCTTTTGTCAACCCTTTTGTGTTTGTGATGTCTTATTTGCCTTTTTTTCATCTTTATAGTTGTTCTTTGTTTCTGTGTGTGTTTGTAGTTGACTGTCGTCCTTGAATGTTACTTTTCCTGTTCGATTTCTATAGCTATATTTACAATGGCAAACCAAAGATCTCTCCCAAGAATTCTCAAATCACAAGCATACAATTTATCATGAATGGTTCATGCTTAAGTCAGAATATGCACGCATGCGAACTTAAAGAATTAATATTTAAACTATTGAAAACTTACTTCGAATTATTGGTAATTTGTAAAACAAGTTCATTACAGTCTCGTTAACTATATACATCTACTGTGATATATATGCGTGTGCAAAATCTACTAACACATGCACTGCTGCCATCCAACCATAAAGAAATCAATAATTGTATTATTTGTTAACATGTTCATGTGCCATATTTGGCTTACAATAAAATAAATTCTATTCTGTTCTATAAATTAGTTCCCGTACCATTGGCAAACTGCTTGAACATACTGTATCATGCTTAACTCAAAATGAAAACATGTTAAACATTTAAATGAAATCCTTAATGCTTCGTTAATAGCGATTGGCTTTTAGTTTGCTAATTTGAAATTTGCTTGTTTTTCGAAAGAAACACGAAGCGTTTAAAACCTTTTAGCTCTTTCTGCCACTCCAGCAAGTACCGTCGCAGCCCAGGCAGCAGCTGCCGAGGGTCCAATCAACGCCACTACCACTCCAATCGTAGCTCCACCCACGATGAATGCACCACCACCCAACAGGCGATTTGTCCACTTTTCTCTGTTTATCTTCTTAGAAATCTCACCAACGAGTATTTGCAATTCGTCTTGAAGCCGAGCTCTCTCCGGAGTCCTTTTAAGATATTCTTTCAGAATGGCTTGATGAATTTGGATAGAACCATAATTGTAAAATTTAGTTCCGTCACACGATAACTCTTCAATCATTTTTAGCAATTTGCCGTTCGTTGGATAAGATGAGCAAGAATTTTCGATTCTTGTTACTCGATTTCCACATGCTTTTATCAATGTTACAGCACTTTCAGATTTAGCCCAACATTTTTCAAATACCTCATCAGAGGAAAACCTATTCCCTTCGGTGAAAACAACTATGGTGTATTTCAGAAACTCTTCTCCAAATATGACTCGCATCATATCAATGGTAAGCAGATCCTCTTCTTTGAAACGGTCGGATGCCTTTAAAACGAACAAAATTACATGAGGCTTTCGGCAAAGATGTAGACTCTTCTGAATTTTCAGGGCTGTTTCTGCAAAAGGGTGTTGTGTGTCAAACAGCCCTGGTGTGTCAACAACGGCGTATTCTATGTGCTGATCATCTCGGAAATTGTAAGCCATTAAACATGTGTCCGTTACCGGGACAAGGCTTATATCCTCTGTGGTGAAAGAAGTACGTCCAAGGATTGTATTTCCTGTGGAGCTTTTGCCAGTTCCGGTCTTTCCCACAATGATGATACGTCTTTTAGGTTGGAACATTCTGGCTGTTAAGATGTAAATAAGAAATTGTATTAGCTGAACTAAGACAAGAAAGTAATGTAATAAAATTAAATGGACTCATTGTGTGGGAATATGTTGCAGGTTGGATGTTACATTTACGAATATTCGTACATTCAATTGTTTGAATCTTATACTTTAATGAAGATGAAAGGGGAGTTTCAAGCTCACACACAACGCACTATTACCCAGTCGGACACGCACGCATGCACTTACACACAACATGCACGCGCTCACACTAACACGCACACACGTACGCATGCATGCATGCATGTACGCACCACCCATCTAAACACAACTACAAAGAATCGATTGTATTGTTTGAAGGCATCGTGACACATGGAGGGCCCTTGTCTCTTAAATAATTGTAATGTGCTATATTATTTAAAGCAATACATTCAGTTGCTACTATTTAGTCTTCCGTATGTCTGAGAAATGAACATCTGTACTGATATCACAGCTGATTTTTCGAATGATGCACGCTTATTTGCTGATGACACTTCTCCGTAATAGTTGATGAAAACCCAGTGAAATGTGCCAACTCTCCCAACGCAATGATCTTTACAACATATAACAGAACGGGACTTTATGGCTTAAACAAATGTTTCTCGTCATCTACATGCATATTACATGTTTTAATATGTGACAGGACAAACAATGTGAAAATCGCACGCACACACGCCACGCACGTATATCTATTTTTTTTAGGAATTAATTATACCTGTTACATTGTAACATATTACTAGTTTCTCCGAACTTGTCCAATATGTCATTGATATGCCGCGAATTGCACAACTAGACATCATACCGAGATTTCCTGCCAAATTTCGTAGAAATCCAACAAGACGTTTAGGAGAAGTAGCACCGACAGGAAATTGAAAGTAAACATGGCAAAGGGCCATAACTCCGTCAAGAATCAGCGAACTGGAACAAAAGCGCGATATGCACAACTAAACATCTTACCGATGCTTCCTGCCAAGTTTCCTCGAAATCCAACAAGGCGTTTAGGAGGAGTAGCGCCGACAAGAAATTTAAAGTAAAAATGTTCAAGGCCGTAACTCCATCAAAAATCAACGAACCTGAAAAATATGCACAACTAAATAATCATACCAATTATGGAATTCAGGTTGGGACATGCTAATTGCCATTTGCTATTTGCCACTTGCTGATTGCCATTTGCCTCTTTTTTGACTGCCAAAGCGACATGAAAAGCCAATTTCACAAATACAATTTATCTAATTATATATTATATCTTTCAAAAGTCACAATTTTACATCAACAAATGAAATCGCCAATAATTTATCACCAATAATATATAATTTAGGTCCCGGATGTTCCTGCATCCCTGGGTTTATCACAGGCAAAATATGGCAAATAGCAAATGGCAATTGGCAAATAGCAATTGGCAAATGAAAATTAGCAAATAACAAATGCCAATTTGGAAATGGCAAATAGCAAATGGCAAATGGCAATTTGTCATATCCTATTACTCATGAATTATTATCACAGGAAATCGTAAGTATATACATATACACACGTTTTATATATAATAGTTTTATTTGAAACACGCTGATAAAATGAATCTTACAATATAAAAGATAAAGCGACATGAAAAGCCAATTTCGCAAATATCATATCAAAATTTATTTAATTATAAATTATTTCTTTCAAAAGTCACAATTTGCAAATAGCAAAAGGCAATTAGCAATTGGCAAATAACAAATGGCAAATGGCAAATAGCAAATGGCAAATGGCAATTACCAACCCGCATTCCATACTACGAATGGCAATTGGCAAATAGCAAATGGCAATTAGCAAATGGCAATTAACATGTCCCAACCCGCATTTCATATACCAATGCTTCCTGCTAACTTTTGTCAAATCCATCACAAATTTAAAATGAAATAAAAAAAATAAATTGTTTAAACAAATTAAAAAATAAAGAATAAATATTTTTTTTTACAAATTTATAAAGTATTAAAAAAAAAAATAAAAAAAATTGGTAAGGATTAAACAATAAATGAAGGTGCTAGAGTGTACACAAGGCAGAAAAGGGCATATTTTAGCAAAGACAAGGGCCATAACTTCGGCATAAATGGTCCGATGTTGCTGTTTATCGAACTCGTCCAAGATTTCATTGCTATTAACAATCTTTGCAAGCTTGGTAAATATCATATAATAAATGAAGTTGCTGGAGTGTTCACAAGACAGAAAATGGCATTTTTCAGAAAAAACTAGGGCCATAACTCTTGTGTTACTGATCCGATCTGGCTGGTTTTTGATCTTGTCTGAGATTTCATTGATATCAACAATCTGTGCAAGTTTGGTAAAGATCAAATAATAAATGAAGGTGCAGAGTGTTCACAAGGCAGAAAATGACATTTTTCAGAAAAAAAGAGCCATAACTCTAGTATTAGTTACCTAATTTAGCTGGTTTTCGAACTTGTCCAAGTTTTCATTGATATTAACAATATATGCAAGTTTGGTAAAGATAAAATAATAAATAAAGGTGCTAAAGTGTTCACAAGGCAGAATATGGATTTTTTCAGAAAAAATAAGGGCCATAACTCTGGTGTTAATAACCCAATTTAGCTGGTTTTTGAACTTGTCCAAGCCTCTATTGGTATTAACAATCTGTGCAAGTTTGGTAAAGATCAAATAATACATGAAGGTGCTATAGTGTTCAAAAGGCAGAACATGGCATTTTTCAGAATAAACGAGGGCCATAACTTTGGTGTTACTGACCCAAATTAGCTGGTTTTCGAACTTGTCTAAGCTTTCATTGGTATAAACAATCTTTGCAAGTTTTGTAAAGATCAAATAATAAATGAAGGTGCTAGAGTGTTCACAAGGCAAAAGATGGCGTTTTTCAGAAAAAAACAGGGGCCATAACTCTGGTGTTACTGACCCAATTTAGCTGTTTTTCGAACTATTGATGCTGCCTTGTTGGTTAGAGATTAGATCATGGCGGGGATTTCTTTATTTACACTGTCCTGTTTTAATGGTATGACAGTAGGGTAAGTGTGAGGTTTGGTGCACCCTAAAACCGGTTTAAACCACCAGTGGCCCTTGTTGCCACTGACCGTTCCAATGCGGTAGCCCTATTGCCAACCCTTTTGTGTTTGTGATGTCGTTTGCATTTTGTATTACTTTTGCCTTCTCGTTTGTCTGTTTGTGTGTTTATTTTTGTGTTTTGTGGTTGACTGTCGTCCTTGAATGCTGCTTTCCCTGTCCGATATTTTTATATTTCTTGTCAAAGCTTTTATTAATATTAACAATCTATGTAAGTTTGGTAAAGATCTTATAATAAATGAAGGTGCTAGAGTGTTCACAAGGTTTAATATGGCGTTTTTCAGCAAAACAACGACCATAACTCCGGTGAAACTAATCCGATCTGGCTGGTTTTCAAACTTGTCCAAGCTTTCATTGATATAAAGACACTGACAAAGTTTCGTAAAGATCCGATTAATAATGAAGGCCCTAGAGTGTTCACAAGGCAAAAGTTAACGGACGACGGACGACGGACGGACGGATGACGGACTACGGACAACTCGCCATCCCATAAGCTCTTCGGCCAGTAGAGCTAAAAACCTAATAAATCATGTTTATTTGAAGTTTACATTACAATACCTAAATAAATTTAAAATTAAATTACTTGAATGGTCATACATTGGGCTGTTACATCCTCAAAAAAAAAAAAAAGCCTGGTCCGCACTAGAAAAAACTATAACCATCCGCTGGTTTATTTTGAAAATGACATGTTTTAAGAGACACGCGGCAATCCAGGAGCCTTTTTGCCACTGACCATTCCAAGGCGGTACAAATAGTGTCAACCACAGCCTCCCCCTCTCTTACAGGAGAGAGAGAGAGAGAGAAGAGGGATAGAGAGAAGAAGAAATTGTGTTGTAGTATATGTATATATTTATTTCTCTCGCCCCCCTCCCGCTACAGGAGATTGAGAAGAGGGATAGAGAGAAGAAGAAATAGTGTTTTAGAATATGTATATATTTATTTATATATACATACACTATTTCTTCCTACCGGAGAGAGAGAAGAGGGATAGAGAGAAGAAGAAATAGTGTTGTAGTACATGTATATATTTATTTATATATACATACATACACTACAATACTAGTTCTTCTTCTCTCTATCCTCTTCTCTCTCTCCTGTAGGGAGTCCTGTGGTGTCAACCCTTTTGTGTATGATGTCTCGCAGACTTTGCTTTTCATTTCCGTGTAATTGTTTAGTGTTTAGAATTTGTGTTTTTGTTTGACTGTGATCTATGAATGTTACATTTCCTATTATACTTGTATGCCTACTTTTAAAGTAGTTTTCAGGCATTGAAATGTGCACCTCAAGTTGTTAATGCAGTTTCATTCTGTCTTTGTTATACTTATATTGACTTTATTGCTGCATTGTTTGTTAGTGACTATAACCTGACGGAGATATATTTATTTACAGTGTCCCGTTTTACTGGGATGAAATAGGGTAAGAGTGAGGTTTGGTGCGCCCTAGAACCTGGTTTAAACACCCAGCGGCCATTTATAATAAGAACTTTTGATGAAACCAATTAATTATGGGCTTCATTAATTATTTATGAAATTTCTGGCGCCCATTTTCAAAATGGCGGCCATTTTTCAAAATCTGAATGAATGAATGGTGTTTTACGGCACGTCGACACATAAATAGGTCATATTGTGCGCAAAAACTGATGAAAGATGAAGAAATGAAGTATTAATTAAAAATTAATGTAAATATATAAAGATAAAACTATTTACAAATAAGGGATGATATGGTAGTAATATAAACTATATATGTAAATCAACAAATATCCGAAAACGGTTATATAAATTAGTAAATATATATAAGAACATATTATAATGATTTATATAGTCTGATTTCTTTCAGGAAATCTAAAACAAGACTAAAATCTATAGTATCAAATAACTCTGTCATAGTATTAACATTGTAGTACCTTTGACGCATAGGATCAAAGTATACACTTTCCAACAAGATGTGTTTGACCGTTAACGGTGCAAAGCAGGGTATACATTCTGGTAATTGCTGACCTTGTAATAAATATGAATGAGTATAACGTTAATGCCCTGCACAGGGCTAGGACAACTGCTTCTCGACGAATGGGTCTACTAGAAGTACGCCATTCTTAAGTTCAGCTGAAAAGATAGAGGCCTTGTCAGGCAGGCGGCTCTTTATGCTGTGTTTGTAAACAACAGCTACTGCAGCTACCTTACCTCCATCTTTAGAACCATATGTGTATATATGTTGAAAGTTACTGTATTTCGATTTAATTTCATTAAATTTGCTTTGAAAGAAAGTAGGGTCTGTACTGGATTTGTTACAATTACAAAGATGAAAAATAATTGTTGGTGTTTCCAAAGTCCAAGGTGGTATTTGTGGTACTTTGTACTTGGCAATCAAATTCAGTGTCTCTTAATTTTGGTTTAATACGAAGACTAAATTGTCGAATGGCCTTCGGTTTTCAATCAAAAAGAGGTTCATAACTAGGATTAAAAGCAGTACCGAAAGTTCGGTTTGAAGGGTTAGATTATAATTTAATGGCATATTGAAGGGCTAATTTGTCCCGTCTATGATACAGTGATGGTTCATTAGTTTCAACATATAGACTTTCGGCTGGTGATGTACGAAAGGCACTTAAGGCGAGTCGTAATCCTTGATTATGTATAGGATCGAGCATCTACGAGTCGATCCATATACTATTGAGCCGTAGTCCAGCTTGGATCTGATGAGATCTATAAAGTTGTAAAATTACTTTACGATCTGCACCCCAATTAGTGTTTGCAACAACTTTTAAGTAAATTAAAAGGTTTTATGCACTTGGCCTTCAAGTATTTGAGGTGTTGTATAAACGTTAATTTACGGTCGAAAATAAGACCAAGGAATTTTGCCTCATCAGCTACTGGTATTGGTGACCCATCCAGTGTTAGATGAGGGTCTTCATGATGTTTACGTAGTTGACAAAAGTGCATACAATTAGTTTTAGATTTAGAAAATTTAAAACAATTTTTATCCGACCTGGTCTGAAGTTTATTGAGACATTGTTGATCTGACATGGGTCCATAGCCAAACATGTTTAGTAGAGTATTGACTAGCTATGTGTCAAGTTTGGTGCTTTTGTCACAAAATGCACAATTTTACCAATATATGTCACCAATCTGCCCCACTATTAGTTGTGTCTTAGTCAACCGATCATCCATACTATTTAAAACAAAGACGATTGTTATCGTTTCATTGTTCAGTTTTCAGTTAAACCACTCATGCGACACAATAGCACCTATTAATTGCTTAGTTATATGTACCTTAAACAGTGTTAAAACGCAACTAAATGTTCTTAAAGGGTTCTTAAAACCAACGACGAATATATCCATATTACATATGAGATATCGATGGTCTAGAATTATACGTCGTAAGTAAACAATCATAGTTTTCGGGAAAGTGAAACAAAACGGACTGACAGTATCAACTCTACGAATTCTCATATGACATAAGCTGTAGTTTGCTTTCTCATAAAACAAAGTGTGTTATTTCAAAACTTTAATTTTGACTTGTTGTATATAAGAAAGGAAGATATTCATCAAAAAGATGTATCTGGCAGTTACGACCTTTTAAAATATGGTAAAAGCGATTATTAAACCACTGTGTCTTATACAATTCTGCTCGTACATGATACACTGTTGATCGAAATGTAGAATGCATATGGGAACATGCGTGTAATGACAACATTACAATATATTTAATAGCAAATGTTCTATTTAAATTTAAAATCTCACGGATATAAAAAAACATTCTCTTACTATTAATTTAATTAAATAGTAACGATAGCGTAGCTTACAAATAGTATTAATTTAATTAAATAGTAATGGAAACGTAACATACATATAGAGACACGAATTATATTTCAAATTAATTGTTGTAACAATTATTATATTTAATAACAGAGATCTGGGAGTTGTATTCACTAATGAAAAGAAAACTAAACAATCACGAACAAACATTAACAAATAGTCTTATACCTTCTGTAGTCTATAACCTTACATTGTATGCCACGTAGCCTTTATATTCTTACATATTAGGTCCCCATATCCTATATATTAGTACATATTATGTTCCCATATCTTATATATCTTGGCATAGTGTGTCCCCGCCACCTATGTATCTTACGTTGTATTTCCCCGTACCCTCTGTATCCCTACATATTATGTCCACATACCCTATATATCCTTACATATTATGTTCCCATATCCTATATATCCTTACATATTATGTCCCCGTACCCTCTATATCCTTACATTTTAAGTCACCATACCCTATATACTAGTAATACTATATCCCCATACCCTATATTATATCCTTACATATTATGTCCCCATACCCTCTATATATTTACATATTATGTCCCAATACCCTATATATCCTTACATATTATGTCCCATACCCTCTATATCATTACATAGTATGTCACCATACCCTCTATCATTATGTTCCCATACAGTCGCGTAGCTACGCTTAGGCCCTGTAGGCCCGTGCCTGCATATAATTGAACGATTTAACATTTTGAAACGATTGAAACTAATAATTGTTTGTTTGGAATTTTACTTATCCAGACCATAAATAATTCGAAAGGCACGTGTTCTTTTTAAAGAGCTGTGCACTACCATCCCTCCACCCCATCCCTACCCAACTGGATGAACAATATTGATCGTAACTCACACTTAATTTTTTCTAAGAGTATATGTAAGAGTTGATGCAAGTTAGGTAACACCATAAGACATTGTAGTAAGCTGCGTCTGAATGGAGATGGACAGACATAAACACGTACAGACGTTCTGATGGGTGGATGTTCGGATAAATGGATTGAGAGACATGTATGCATGCTTCTTATTTAACACTTAAATATTTTTAATGTTTTACAAAATGTATATGAATATGAACAGCCTGTCGCAACGGGTTTACAATATCAACATCATACATGTCAGGTAAACAAGTTGTTGATTTCGAAACGTAACGTTAAAAAATCAGATTTCTATTTATAATTTCGTTATTTACCAAGATGTTTTGACCAAACAAATTTTATCAAATAGAGGACGATAAATCGGATAATTTGGTATGTGACACTATAATATTGACAGCGAAAATAAAGGGGAAATGTCGTCGAAAGAAATTTGTCCGGCTCCGAAACTTGGCAAAAGTACATTCTCACCAGAAAACAACGACATTGAGCATCGAGAGTACCATCTAAATAAGTTGAACTCTATGAAGAAAAAGCTTGACGCCATAGAACGTGAGAAAATAGTGGTGACGGAGACAGGAGGAGGTACAACATTCATGTTAAATACTGGTATGTATGAACTTCTAAAGATTGCAGCCGATAAGTATTTTACGGCAGATCACCAATGTTTTACCTATAAAAAAATAACCGTGAAAGACAAAGATGGCAATGGGGTAGAGACAAGATATAGAGTATCGCAAGGTAAAACGCATTACTATACGTTGAATATGTACCACACACGATGTACGTGCTTAATAAATGGAAAACGTGTATCGTATTTTATGGACACTGACCTAAACGAAATTCTGAACATCATCAAAGTTTGCCTAGCGGAAGGAAATACAACATGTACTGATGTCAATGACAGTATCCGGTCATGGATAATGAAGTATTTCGTAACCAGTGATAATGTGGACGCAGAGCCTTCAAATACTCTTTTACTCCTGGAAGTAATACCTCCTACAGACAATGAAAATGCTGATTCCGACAACGAGGACTGCGTTGACTTCCACACCAAGGACCACGATGACACGTGCACCAAGGACTGCGCTGACACGTGTTCCAATGACAGTGCAGATACCCCCACATCGGGCCGTGTTGACACCTACTTTTTGGAACGGACTGGCCCCCTTACACGGGACCACGCTGACACCAGTACACTGAATCGCGCTGACACCCTCACATATAACTGCGCTGCCTCCCGTACACCTGACTGCGCCGACACTCGTACACCGGACCGCGCTGACACCCCTACACCTGACCGAGCTGACTCCCCTACACCAGACCGCGCTGACACCCGTACACCGGACCGCGCTGACACACCTACATCTGACCGCGCTGACACCCGTACACCGGACCGCTCTGGCACCCCTACATCTGACGTTTACAGTCAGTACAGGATAGCGTGAAAGGTTTTCATGAGAGAGTGACAAGAAAATATCCATCCAACGATCCTGTGACACCAAAGGCATCACATGAAAACAAACAAACAAAATTCAGTCTAGACACAGAGGAAACATTCTTGAAGATGTCAGTGAATGTTAAAGGAAAACAACTCAAGACATTAGTAATTGGCGATTCCATACTCAAAGGAATACAACGTCGTGGACTGTCGCAAAATACAGAAATATGTACTATGCGTGGGGCAACAGCAAATGATATTGCCTTACGACTTAGGAAGTGGGACATGTCTGAATATGGAACTGTAGTCATATATGCTGGCGGAAACGATGCTGGTTCTAGCAATCTTAATGGAGTCTATTCAATATTGAAAGAAGCTGTTGAAACTCTGCAGAAACAAAACATCAAAGTGTATTTATGTACACTCTCTCCGAGGAAAGACGCCGATATTGTCCCAACCAACGACATCATCAAACAACTCTGCCTTAAAACAAAGGCAGATTTAATAGAAGTGTACAGCGCGTATATATACGGAGACGGAAGCGTAGTAAACCAGTTCTTCCTACATGATGGCATTCATCTCAGCGCCAAAGGGGCCAGCACATTAGTAATGTGCATAAACAAACAGTTGCCCATAATCAAAAGAAAGACAATTCCACAGGAACGCCCCCGTATAAACGCGCCAAGACGGATGCAACGCAGTGACGTAACTACCGGAAGCTGGCAGCTCAGTTCGCGGTATAACTCCCGCCCTTTACGCTGCGATTCGTGTGGCATGAACAATCATAACACGCGGGACTGCAGACGATATCCATTACGCTGCGATTCATGTGGCATGAACAATCATAACACGCGGGACTGCAGACGATATCCGTGGCGTAGCTCGACATCCGGCTATATAGGAAGTAGACTCCGAGACCTAGCAGAAAATCGAAACCGTGCGGATGCCAATTACAAACATTTTCCATAGGAACTCAACAACAAACACTCAAACAAATATGAACGTTTAAAGGTGATATGTAGCAAATGTAACTCCATCATATGTACATGTATATGTGATTTTATGATAATGCTGGATCAGGAAGATGAATTTATCAATTTAGATTCTAGTACGATTACAATATTAAATGATAAAAGTACACCTAAAAATGACACAAATGAATGTCAACCAGTTTGTATAGATAAAAAGGTCAATGTTGTTAAAAGCGAAAACATCGGTGTTGAATCATTAAATCGCGAAAAAATGATCGTTGATCATCGATCTAAACATTTAAATTATGAGACTAAGATCAATTCATTTTTATATGAAAAAAAAGGGCTACATGTGGCCAATCTAAATATTCAACATATAATACCAAAAATTGATGAATTAAAATATTATTTATCTTTGCCCAATTCAACTAACATACTTGGACTCTGTGAAACATTTCTCACTGAAAATACTGATAATAATGTGTTAAATATCGAGAATTTTACCTTTGAAAGAAAAGATAGAAAAGGAAAAAAAGGTGGCGGTATTTTAGTGTATATTGCCAGCAAAATTGCATATTCACGTCGTCATGACCTTGAACATATCGATATAGAATCCATTTGTATTGAGATAAATTATCAAAACAGCAAACCGTTTTTATTAAATTTCGTATATAGACCCCCGGATGCAAAACAATCATGGATTGATCTGTTTGATCTGTCTCTTGATAAAATGGATTCTTTAAATTATGAAATGCATATTCTTGGGGATATAAACATAAATTACAGTCAAGATAAAATCTATGACAACTTTAAAAATACTAAATGGCACGATTTGATATTAAAATACGGATTAACTCAAAAAGTAAAAAATTCAACTAGAATAAGCAAAACGAGTTCGTCCCTAATTGATCATATTTACACTAACAGATCTGAATGCATTGTTGAAGTTAAGGTGCCATATTACAGTATCAGTGATCATTATCCGGTGTGTTTTACTCGCTCAGTAGGAAAAATTAAACACGGCCAAACTAATCATAAAACTATTACTTACAGAAGTTTTAAGAACTTCAATGAACATAACTTCCAATTTGATTTAATGAATGCGCCACTTGAGACCATAGAAACATTCAATAGCCCGAATGATTCATTACAGTTTCTTTATGGTATTATAAATAGAGTTTTATTGAAAAACGCACCGCAAAAAGAAAAGAGAATTAAGCGTGATATCCAGCCGGCATGGTTCAATGATGAAATAAAAGCTGCTATTTTCCAACGAAATAAACTTCACCGCGAAAAAAAATGCACCGAATTTAAAATAGTAAGAAATAAAATATTATCAATGATAAGAAAACATAAAAAGAATTTTTTCAATGAAGCAATAAAAAGCAATAAGTCTCCAAGCATTTTATGGAAGAATTTTAAAGCTATATGTAATGAAGTTCACAACGATGCAAATTCCTTTTTATCAAACAAACTTCGGTATAAAAACACTATTATTGAGGGTCAGAATAACATTTTAAATGCTCTAAATGAACATTTTACAAATATCTCAAATATTATTGACAAAACATCCTTGGTTGCTGAAAACTTTTCAAATCTTCAGCAAACTCTAGATGATAAATTAAAACATGCAGTATTTGAAATTGATCATATAACGGCATATGAAGTAAAGAAAATTATAGATAATTTAAATCCAAATAAGTCTACAGGGTCAGATGGTATTGGTCCCAAAATTCTTAAATACTGTGGCGATTGTATCACACCAGCAATCAAAGTATCATCAATCAAAGTATTGATCAAGGAATTTTTCCGGATGCACTAAAAGAGGCGTGTGTCAAACCGATTTTCAAGAGTGGAGACAAAGAAGATCCAAATAATTATCGTCCAATTTCAATTTTACCGACCATATCCAAAGTGTTTGAAAGATATATTGCATCTCAGTTACAATCATATTTTATAAAATATTCTATCATTCATGATACCCAGTCAGGTTTTAGACAACAGCATTCGTGTCAAACGGCGCTCATTCATTTAATAGATTCATGGTTAAAAGATGTGGATTTAGGAAAATATGTTGGTGCGTTTTTTTTAGATCTGAAGAAGGCATTCGATTTGGTAGACCACAATATACTTATACATAAACTGCATTTGTATCATTGTTCAAATAAAACGGTCAAACTGTTTACATCGTACCTTTCAAACCGGACACAGTTCATGAAACATGGTACTTTCACTACCAGGCGTACCCTAGGGTTCGATCCTGGGGCCGCTTCTATTTTTAATATATATCAATGATATTGCTTATACAACTACCACAGGAAAGTTATATCTGTACGCGGATGATTCCACTCTATATGAAGCTGATTATGATATCCTTAAAGTACAAACCCGACTTCAGGCTAATTTGAAAGCAATAAATAGGTGGTGTGATGAAAACAATATGGCTCTACATCCCACTAAAACTAAATGTATGATTATAACTTCACATATTAAACACAAAGCACTAAATAATAACCATGTGCTATTACAATTAAACATTAATGATTCGCAAATAGAAAATGTTAACGTTCAAAAGATACTCGGAATTTATGTTGATAATACGTTATCATGGAATGTACAGATATCAAAACTGAGTTCCAAAATAAATTCTAAAATTGCACTTTTAAAAAAATTTGTTTATTTCTTGACGGATGATATGAAGAAACTGTACTACAATGCTTACATCCTGTCGACCATTGACTATTGTTGCCAAATAAGGGCTAAAGGGAACAACATCAATAAGATACATAAGCTACAAGTAAGAGTAGCGCGAATAATAATGCATAAATCTTACAAAACTGGGTGCAAATCACTACTGAAAGAATTACAATGGCTATCCGTTTCAGATAGATATCAGTATCACATAGCTGTTCTAGTATACAAAGCGAAATATAATCTCGCTCCAAATTACATAAGCAAATTATTAACCTTTTCCAGCAGTAACATATATAGCCTTCGATCTATTACAAACAGTGATTTAGTAACTCCCAAGCCACGTACAAATTATATGAAAAAATCCTTTACATTTGTAAGTGCACAAGTATGGAATAGTGTGCCTGTACAGATTTGTTCATCATCGTCGTTACATTCATTTAAATATAGATATAGATCACATTTATTGCAAAGTAATGTATTATCATTTAACGATTATTTGTTCAGATAACAATAACAAAGTAAACATATAAGTGAATTTTGAGTAAGAATCCGCTTATACTGTATAATTTCATGATCTTTAATATTGTTTCTAGAAAATTAACTAATGGAGTGTTTTTCGATGTATATATGCATATTGTGTGTGTGTGTGCGTGCGTGCGTGCGTGCGTGCGTGTATGATATTTTGCAGAAGGCCACATTGAAAATAAGATGTATATGATGTATGTTATATAACTCTAATGTGTTACCTTCATTAGATAAAGCTTTTATTATTATTATTATTATTATTATTATACACAATGGGTGCATTTCAGTCATAGTGAATTTTAAAACATGGCTCTAAAATCGTTTATAGACAGGACATAAACCGCTTGATATGTTCAATGACACGGTAAACTATATCAGCTGTTTATGTTCTTAAAACACTACGATTGAAAATATCATACATACATGTGTATGGCAGAAACGTATGTAATCATAACATCTCCATTATATATAACACAATTATTAAAATGTGATATAATAGTTAACTATTCAAACTGCGTAAATGAAATATTGTAAAATATTAGTATACCGACTATCTTTTGAATATGTAAAGCTATTCAATTCGTAACCAGATTTATAATTTGATATGTCTGGTTTTAGATTAACAGAGCGACGTTAATAATGCATATCTTTTAGTGTATTTTGATAGCCCCCTTTTGAAAAGACCTGGGTGCAAGAGATCGTATTACCCTCAGAATAACGACACCGGTTAGATATCCACAAAGCAAACACTTGTCACGTTAACGAGATTATATCATATCACTAATTAGTTCCCAAAATAATGAATGAGACTTAAATATTTGGCAAGTAGCTTAAGTCATAATAAATAGTTTAAAAACTTAAAGTTGAAGACCAGAATAAGACCAACGTCTCTCTTGTGTTGGTTGGGCAACTGCATGGAGTCAGAACTCGAATCGACTCTACTGAGTTATGTGGACGAGAAAGCTCTGTATGTACGTTGTGCATTCCATATCTCGATGCACACTTGACTGTTCTTTCCTCATGATGTCAGATGACAATTTTTCTTTGTTGGTGCATCGTCAAACGCACTTCATAAACGCACGCAGGTGCGCGAGTGCACATCCACACCACACACACTTTTATTTATACATCAATATATTTTAAATATCAAGGACGTGTTGCAAACATGTTTTGCTTAAGATAATGACACTTCAATCAAACAATAATTGAAGGAATATTTATTTTTTTGACACATGTTTTTTAAGAAACATATTGTGGGTGGTTTTAAACGATATCCTATACTAATTATGCCATAAGTAAATGCAATTCATATTTACTGCATATCAGGTAAATAAACTTGATTAATAAGTCTTGATTTTAGTGTTGGTGGTACTTTTAATAGGTATTTTACCAGTATGTAATTTTAGCAAACATATTATTTGTTGTGTATGACATTAAATCCAAATGTATGTATTAAAACAATTTGCTTAAAAGTTCAATTTTTCGAGAAATTTAGCTAACTAACACAATAATTTCTATAGCCAGAAAACATCCTATAATGTATTCTTTTTTTTTAAATTTGGAATCATGTTGATCTGATGGTAATACAAGTGAACAATACCGTTTCTGGGTATAAGAATGCACTAGTGCTCATCTACTTTCAGTTTTCCTCAGAGTCGCATTATTTTTTATAAACAAATGGCAGCAGGAGGCACTCCAAAATGCAAACGTTTAATTATCGATATACACAATAATCGCCGTTCATGCAAGCCATCAGATTCACCAAACATACTTTCACTTTCGGTGCTCAAACAATGATCGAGTCTGCATATTCAATTTAACATAGCTATGCCCCTGCCATATACCCTATACTTATGTTATATACACATACCCCCTATATCCTTACATACTATGTCCTCGCAACCTATATATCATTACATTGTATGTCTCCTTAACCTCTATATCCGTTATTAGCATGTCCCCATACCATATTATGTCCCCATACCCTCAATATACTTACATATGATATCCCCATACCCTATATATACAGTATGTCCCCGTACCCATATTTTCTTATGTTCCAATATACCCTATATATTATATCCCCATACCCTATATATCCTCTAATGTTATGGCATCCGTTCATATTGTGTCCCCATACCCTTCATATACTTACATATTATATTCCTATACCCTTTATATCCTTACATATCCTTACGTAGTATGTCCCCGTATCCTCTTTATCATTATGTTCCAATATACCCTATATATTATATCCACATACCCAATATATCCTCGGATGTTATGTCTCGTGTCTCTATATATTCGTTCATATTATGTCCATATACCCGGAATATACTTGCATATTATATCCCAATACCCTATATATCCTTCATAGTATTTTACGAACTCTTTATATACTTACATAATATTATATCCCCATATATATCCTTATATAATATGTCAACGCACTCTCTATATACTTATTATACTATATGTTATCCCCATAAAGGATATAGACGCCTTTTAACAACTTTCTTTGCATGCACATGCAATTTATGGTTACATTTTATATCTGCATATAGTGTATAACTAGAAATACGTTTATGACATTAGCCATATCGCTCAAAACTGATCGTTTCTTATATCTCTGTATAAAGAGCAGTACACTTTTATTGTTAACATGTTGTTTTAATTTTGTTTGTAGGCGAGACGAAACTAAAATAAAGTCTGTCTGTCTGACTAGATCGTCGATGCTCACATTTGGTCAATTGGCTTGCATAATACATTTTTCGATTTTCGGAAGAAAAAAAGAAGTTGTAAATTCGAAATAGTTGACCACTTACCTCAATTCTAGAATTTGTATCGCACGTCTGCAACGCTGACATGCCTTAAACTCTCGGTAATTCGAAAGTATGTATATAATTATAAACACTTACCTATCTATTGACAGATGTTCGTATGTATATTATTTGATAGGTCTACGTGAACTATCCCAAATCACACACATTCATATACTGCATGAGGTGTATATCCACCAATTGTATATAAAGCTCCGCGGTGTACGTAGTCCATATTATAAAAAAGTAATCGCTCTTATTTTGTAGTTGAAGAAGGGCAATATTAAGGTGACAGGGTCTTCATTTTAATCCGATATTTACCAAACTATACCAGAGTGTTAATATCAATGAAAGCTCAGATTATTTCAAACACCAGCCAGATCGGACCAGTTACAGCAGAGTTATGGCCCTTGATTAAGTTAGAAATGAAATATATTACCTCGTTAAGACGACGGGGCCTTAATTTGCTATCCGATATTTCCAAACTTGACCAGATTACTAATATTAATGAAAGCTCGGATAAGTTCGAAAACCAGCCAAATCGGATCAGTACCACCATTTTGCTTCATTAAGACGATATTCCTTCATTTTACATCTGATCAGTCCTTGGTTTTCTAATAAAGCAAAATTTAATAGGTCACCCCTTTATTAGGCAGAAAAGTACATATCTGCATTATAAATGCAATTCATTAGTCCGTCTGTCCTTAATGGCTGCCATTCTTCCTAAATGATAGCAGATATTTTCTTAATATTTTGTATTTATAATGCATATGACCCAAGGGGGTACAGCAATGTCTCTATTTTGGCTCCATCTGCTGGGGAGGGGAGGGGGCCCTAGGGGGTAATCGGGTGAGAAAAAAAAACACATAAAAAATGCATACTTTGCTTTTCCAACACACCCCACCTCAACCACAGACTCCATACAGCCAGTAGAGCAATACAGATCCTCTTGGGCCTCTTGTTTGTTCGTATGATTCCACCTTTTCTGCAGATGTTTCAAGCGGAAAGCTTATTTTCTGTATGAAAATATAACACTGCTGCATAATCCATATTTGATTTAAAGTTGTAGCAAATCATTCATCATTGGTTTCAACGTGGGAAGTAATTTGTGGTTCATACCTTTAAATTGTGTCTGAAAAGTCAAATTTGTTTGGACAGAGATGTGCCCCAAACACTAGCCGTCATTTCACACTTCTGCATGCCATCAAGGCACATATTCACTGAAGAGATCATATCAGTAAACAAAGCAGAGTACAGTGTGTACAGTGGAATGAGTAGAAGCGAGGTTAAGGGTAACGTTTTTTCTTCATTTTCTTCCAATACTGCAGCGTGAAACCTTCCAAACCTCTGTTTTTACAGCAGTTTATGCGGTAAATAAGAATCGCCATTTTCAAAACTTTTACAATTATTTATTATTTAGAACTACGTTTACGGCCGTGGTAGCGCCAATGAACACCACTGCTGAGTCTCGGATGGCAGTTGCTGAGTCTCGGATGCCTCCAGTGTGTTTGTCTCTGTGGTTGCAGGGATTCTGTCCTGTATTGCACTACGGACAAATACCCTGCTTGGAGTTGCTGGTTGGTAGTGACCCTCTTGTTCTTCTTGCGCAGTACAGGACCAGCAGCTTGATCTACCAGTCTGTGTTGGATATTGTAGAGCATAGAGTCTGGGTGATTTACGTATATCCGCTAGTGATGTCTAGTTACGGTCTGAAGCATACTCGTGACACAGCCGGATGATGTGTAGTGATAGTTGTTTTTAGACAAAAACGTGTCTCTCTTCTCTGGATCAATTCCAGCTTGTTGATGTCTTCTTTCATATATGGGTCCCACTCAGTAGACGCATATTCAAAAATGTTTTGATAAGGGATAAGTAAGTAACTTGTCTTGCTTCTTTGTAAACGTTGCGTCGAAGGAAACTGAGGGCTTTAGCTGCCTTGGAAATGTCGCTGACCACATGTTCTCCCCGGAAAGGTCGTCGCAAATGGTAATGCCTTGGTACTTGGCATTCTCAACCTTCTCCAGAGTGTGCCCATGGAGTTGATCTGGGTATCACGTCTGAACATGCTGCTACTACATATGCTGAGGACCTGACATTGCTGTGGGTGTGTTTTTTATTTGCAGCGTACTCTCCCAATGGCTTATCGAGTATAGGACTTGCTGTAGTATATGGGGTCGTCATAGCTTCTGATCTGTCTGTATAGCAGGCCGGAATCAGCAAATAACCCGGTGTTGGATATTGTCGACTCTATTAAGTCTTTGATGAATATCATAATAATAGTGGGCCCAATACTATTCCCTGTTGTAATCCTGATATGACGTCTCCCTTTGTAGATATGTTGCCTTCTAGAATAATATGTTGCTTAATGCAGCTCATGAATGACAGTATCCAGCATAAAGTGACCCTCTAACACCATCGAATTGGAGTTTGTTCAAAACGCGTCTATGAGGTACTCTGTCAAATGCCTTTGCAAAGTCCAGGAAGATGACATCTGTCTGGTCTATTCCGAAGCGGAGTTCACTGGCGATCCCTTCAATCGTTGTGATGAGCTGAGTTTCACAGGATATCTGGGCAAGAAAGACATGCTGGTTAACACAGAGTATACTGTAATGAAAAAAATGATTAATACTGATTAATACTGTTGCTCTGTACGATATACTCCAGCACCTTACATGTGACCGATGTGAGTGATCTGTACTTCGATGCTTGATGTTTATCTCCCTTCTTGAATAGTGTACCAACAAGTGCTTCCGGCCAGTCTGACATCTCCCTTGTCTAGGGAAACTTGGATTATTCTGGAGAGGATAGGAGAATATTTCCTCGGCTGCTGCTCGCAGGATGAAGGTGTGTATATTGTCCGGTCCTGATGCCTTATCTTTCAGGAGTTTAGTCACACCAGATGGATGTTTCTCGTGGTTGGGTGGGACTATGTCCTTCTACTTTATATTTCCTTGCATGTACTGACTGAAACTGGTCATTCAAGAAATCTGACAGCTAGATGTATCGAGCATTCGTTAGTTAATTAGCGGTGATGCCCCAACAAATGATTGTCGTTTGGTTTTGACGGAAGTCCATAAATACGTTGGGTAGTTTTTCAGGTCAACGTTCTGTACATAAGAGCGTTCCGTTGATCTGGTAACCTTCCGGGCCTTGGTCTGAAGTTGTTTATACCTGTCACAGTCCTTATGTTTTTTTGCCTTTGTTTGCCCGCCAATGAGCTCGTTGATTACATGCTGTTCTTAATTGTGTATGGAACCATAGCAATGTGTGGTTGATACTGTACATCTTGGATGGAACATGTTCTATAACCGACGATATCACTGTTGAAACTTAGGATAAATAAGGACTTTTGGTGATTTTGTTTCAAACGGCTGAATTCCTGATGGTAGGTAGGCCTATTCTTCATAGACTTAGGCGGATGATAGTAGGATAAGAGAACCGTCTTCTTCTTTCCAACCTTTAATGTGCCTGTAATATGATCTAAGTCTATGTGCCGCTCAATGTAAGAAACGTCAATGCCGTTTTCGACTGCAATGAGGTAACCCGCATAAGGGCTGTTTGGTCGATCTCTTCTAAAGACAACGAAACAGAAAGGGATTGAAGAAATATGTTGTCCGTATATGATCTAATAGCACATCTCGGTACCAAATATAATAGCACATCTCGGTACCAGTAATCACTTCCACGATTCTAGGTGTGACCTCTGTAAGTACTTGCGCTGCCAGGCCATAGCTGTTTGTGAGAAACAATTTTGTTTTTTTGTTTATGTCGCCGGTACACTTTAATATCCGATTACTTCCCTTAGTCCATATGTTTTCAATAGCCCAAAGTAATTAGGTAAACTTTTTAGTTTCCAGTTACTTCCCTTTGTCCATACATGCATAAGTCCTTATGTAGTCCTATACAGTATATTAGCCCTACTATGTATATGTTCAATACCTGTTTTTAAATATCATATTGTAGTCTATGTATTGAAATATGTATTAAAATCTATCACTATTTTATTGCACATTAATTTCACCAGTACGTGTGTGTCAGGAATGTGTGAACTGGTACCTTAAAGGTGAAATATAGCGTGTATTTTGAGTATATATTCGGAAATATACGTATATAATATACAATATTTTCAAATCTTACACTTATTGGTTGTCACGTTTTCTCACAGTAGCCAATTTTATCCCATAGCGCACACGCTTCGAGTTTCGCCCTTTTGAAGACAGGTAAGTGACACGTGATCCTGTGACGTTATTGGTACCAAACGATTCGCGGTGTCGCATTGAGTTGTATAGTATTGTCTATGTAGGATTACGTTTTATGGTACTTGTTAAAAATGCCGTGTGTTGTTGCTGGGTGAAAAAGTTTGCATAAAGAAGGACAAGATAATAACCTAAGTTTCTTTCGTTTCCCTAATCGAGATAATGATATATTAAGATTTGAAGTGTGGGTAGGCGTTATCGAAGAAAATCGCCCGACTCGTCGAGAAAGTGGGAACCTACGAAAGACGCGCGAGTTTGTAGCAAACATTTTGAGTTAACTTCGTGGGAAGTCCATCCTTTGGTTTCATTATCTTTGAATTTGGAGAACAAAAGGCCATGCAGATTAAAATCAACAGCGGTACCAACGTATTCGACTATAAAAATGAGAAGTCCATAACACCGCCGTCTCCAAGCAAGTTGTATTCGCCTATTCGACCGGCGTTGAGGAGGAAATTCATACATGAAGTAAGATTGAAATTTATGTTCAATTATCTTAGCACCTCATCGGGTATACGTATGATATATTGAAGAAAGGTGTATAGTCTTAGATCTTTATATACACCGTGAATGTTTAGCTGTTGAATTAAAAGAATGCGTCTTTACGTGAATCAATTACGTGACGGCGCTAATATTATGTAGCCGTCTTTTTTTAAAAAATTATTAAGAACGTTCAGCATATAAATTTAAATGAATCCGGTGAAATAAACACTGTGTCTTTGTTTCCAAATTTTAATTTTAATAATTTTAAATTATACACCCTTTTCTGCCAATAATATTATAGATATATATATCAACATATATAGGGCTATGGATTTGAAAAAAAAATACAAAATGTTTCATGGATATTTATTACAAGGCAGAAAATTAATAATATGACTAGCTTTTATATTAATTCAGTAATTTTGTATGGCAAAGCAACAACAATAATGCCTCTTAGCTCGTGCAATAAGTAAAACAAGTATAATAGAATAATATACTTTATATTATGGTAATTTGATATATTTGGTCTGTTTTCGATCTGTATATCAGGAGTAAAGCATACATGAGTAAGTATACTTACTAACTGTCTATATCGTTCTCATAATACATTTGGCTATATTATTTAAATCATAGTATTTTTCTCTCTTTGTGCGAGACAAATATCATGTGATATATCCGTCTTGTGCAATACGCGTCTGCCCTCGGCGGTATTACACCGCTCAAGTAATTGCAATAAACAGGAAATATATCATAAAACTAGGTTTCCCTAAATGGTGCGTGCTTTTGTGATATACCGACGTATGTACCCAAATTAGGCTGCACTTCAATAGTGCACCGCAATATTTTATTAGTCTATTGATATTTGGGGGCACGTGGAGACTAGACAGTGTGTCATATTGCAAACACCGCTCCTAGAGTGTTTGGTGTTGATGGCGACTTATGGCAAATATATAATACTATAGAAATTATGGCGCCGAAATTATATGCCGTTTCATTTATTATTGTTTTTATTCATTTTTTTTTATCAATTATGGATAATATCTAATAAATATATTTGTTCCATGTCTACTTATCGGCAAAAAAAATCTGACGCTCGTATTACCATAGAGTTACATACATATATATCCATGTATTAATGTATAGGTATAGACCAGGTCCATTCATTCGGAATATACTACATTTCGCGGTTATTGTGTATGTACCAAGATATTGCAATGTTGCGGGTGACTTACTGTCAGATTTCGATGAAAACAATGGTTACGTTGTTTTTTTGTTTGTTGTTGCTGTAAGTGTATAAATACGCTATTTTGTTAGATTAGTGAATAGTGTAATGAACCACTGAACGTAACGAATTACATCACACGATAGTCTTTATAAGCTCTCCATCTGCACCTGCACCGCGTACGACTTCATCATCAGTTGATGAATCCGATGTATTTTCGTCCTCAGACACGTATTCTGGCTCCAAATCTTAAGGTTGCACATGGTGTAACCGTTTTATCACGGGAATTTCCTCTGACATCGCTTCATTCTCACATTTTCACACAAGGTAAACTGCTTTGCGTTCAGTCCCAATGTAAACAAAAAATAGTTTGTTCCCAATGACGTCATTTCCGGTAATTCGCGCAAGAGTTTTTCCCCTTAGATTTTTTTCGAATTTTTGGCAATGCCTGTTCGCCTTTTCGGTTTTTATCTTTAAAAACATATTTTCACTAAACATACATCAATAGCATAGTAAACATCGTATTTATAATGATATTTAATAATTAAAAACATATCAACAACGGATTTGTTGATTTAGGAAAAATTTCATCTTTAAGTAGATTGCTTAAGCTTAAGGGGATTATTTCCCGCCATATACGAGCAAACGGAAGTTCCTTTTTAAAGTCATTGGGTCATGGGAAGGAAATGCGCCAGTTGCCATTTTCGTTCTTGAGAGAAAAGACGTGTAATATTTTGTCTCAAGTTATTTATTCTATAACTTGAATATATACTTCTGTTTTACAGGTAAATGAACCAGTAGTTATATTATGGTATTTCCTGTGTATTTCTATAATGTAATTGTTTTAGGGTTAAAACATTAGGTGAGACACAAATAGTTTGTTCATCTGGCCGATGCACTCCGTTACCGCCATTGATTCAAAGTCAGAAGAAATTCCAATGTTTCATTCATCCAGAACATGTAAACATCCTGCTGTATTTAATTGTAATTACCATTACATTCATATATATTATTCCATGGGGTAAATTATAGTTTAAGTATGTAAAGGCCAGTTGCCATTTTCGTTCTTGAGAGAACAGACGTGTAATATTTTGTCTCAAGTTATTTATTCTATAACTTGAATATATACTTCTGTTTTACAAAATTAAACTTCTTCATATCCTCTATACAGAGCTTTAGACGCATTCCTTTCAACCCCACTAAACCCTGTGACATTTATATGGTGTTTTACGACATTTTCAACACATGTTAGGTTATATATAACGGTCGATTTTTTTTGTGGTGGAGGCAGACCACCTACTGTTCCTGGGTAGAACCAGTACTGTACACTTCCCGACATCCGTAAGAATCGACACTTCATCACTTACAAGTTGAGCTCCCAGTAGGATTAGAACCCGCAGCGGTGAGAGTAGAGAAGGTTTACAACGCAACGTCGTTAACCCCTCGGCCACGGAGAGAACAATGATGACGCTACTCTGTCTGCTGTAGGCACAATCCCGTCAAGCTGTGCACAACGATGCACACCACCAAGGCACATATAAACAGGGAGTAAAGTATACATGTATACTTTACTCCCTGATATAACCTGTCCTCGGAAAGGATATTGGAATGATGCCAATTATATTGGAAAAGCAGTTATTGACTCTGTGTCTGAAAATAGAGTTTTTTGATTGTTCATTCAAGAAACTAACCCGGCCGTGACACTTGACACAAAGTTATCTGTAAAATTAGTAACCCTGCAATCATGAGTGTGAATTCGGGGACCAGTATATTATACTGCGTACCAGTCTACTTAGTCCTCCCGAATACACACCCATGACCAATATTATATTATAGTGTATTACTGTACTTTTAATTTACGTATCGATGAGCTTTTTAAGCATTTATAAAGAAACATTGTTGGCCTTTTGTGGGTTTTGAGGACAAGGCAAAACCAAAGTTGACATTCATCGGTCTCCATTCTTCCGAAAACAATGTTGCAAACGCTCACTTGTAAGCAATTATTTTTCAATGCGAAAATTTGACTATGAGTCATAAACTTATTATTTGTGACAGCTTATAAAAATAATGCACGTTATACAAAACATTGTTGTTGGTTTGTTAAAAAGTTGGCGTAAACTGTTATTTTGTAAAGAGGTAAAACACGAGCTCTTTTATACGCAACGTTATGTGTGAGACGCGACGTTACGACGTCACATATTTTATGACGTTTTGGCGCTAAAGTGTGTCTGACGTCGCGGCGGATCTATGTCCATCTGAATTAATTTTTACTAATTTGATTGTAATATGTGATAAAAAAGGATCTTAAACTCGTTCCCATTCCATATAAGATTTATGAAACTCGTTATGAATTATTTTTAATTTTAACGAGCCTTTTCTTTTAACTCGCCAAAAGGCTCGTTAAAATTAAAATAATTCATA
This sequence comes from Cyrtodaria siliqua, assembly GCA_037043455.1. Taxonomy (NCBI): domain Eukaryota; kingdom Metazoa; phylum Mollusca; class Bivalvia; order Adapedonta; family Hiatellidae; genus Cyrtodaria; species Cyrtodaria siliqua. Next base: position 47,239 of record JAWPHD010005105.1, read on the forward strand.
ACGAGTTTCATAAATCTTATATGAAATGGGAACGAGTTTAAGATCCTCTATATTATATACCTCTTACACATCATTAACATAGAACTATTTGCATTGCTATTGCATATACATTCAATAAAGCATATTATTTCTCGATAAAGTACAGCGGGAAAATGTATGTAGCTTTAAGGTGTTGGTGTTCATTGGTCTGACCTACGTGTTTTGTTTGTATGACATAACGTCGTCTTAACTTGCTTGAATCATTGGAAAAACCTTTGTTCTATTTTTAGTAAGATAGTGATACTAATTCTATTTTTAGTAGCATAGTGATAACCTGTAGTGTGATACAGGTTGTTGTATTCCATTGTAAGAAAATAAAGGTACTATGTATACATTATTGACAGGTATATAGTAAATTATTATATATAATTTAAAATTGCTCCAAAATTGACTTTGAACTCATCACATGAAGATGGGACAGAAACATCACAGAGCAGAACAAACATGCATTTGTTTGGAATATTGTTTCAATAAAACTTGCAACGTACATAAGTACACACAGCTCTCTATGTTGCCATTCTAAAACTTGAAGTATTACATATGTTAAACAAGTGGATTGAAGCACATTCATTTTATTCGTCATTTCTTTTAAAAACAAATAAAACAATGATATAATTTGTTTTTATTTTAACACCCAACACTTTCAGAACTTTAGGAGAGCATGTTGAGAAAATCTACATTGTGATCTTATTTAAAGGGACTGGAGGCAATCTAAAGAATATTTATGGTCAAGAATCCAAATATCAGTAAAATTAGTCCACACATTTTCCAAACCTAACATTTTCATAAATATTATAAACTTGACAACACCAAATACAAATTTCCATAAATCAGGATTTCACTCAGGGCCAGCACTGAGTTGCATAGAATGCTATTTTTAATAGAGGAACGTACGAGAAAAGAAAGCAGGAAATCAGCAACATTGTAAAACATACAATGAAATAAAATTACTTGTCTTTTTTACTGTTAATATTTCAATTTTATAAACATTCGTCGTGTGAGCTGAAGAAGAATACATTTGACTCTTTTTTTATTATGTTGCTTGGAAAAATACATACAGAACCGTTGACAGTAACAGTGTAGCATTTATATGAAGGATGAACATCCCCGACACTATCGGCCACCAATTGGGCATACAGGAAGTAGATCACTGTGGTATTCATGCCTGGTGTAGGTAAATCACTCTGGTATTCATGCCTGTTGTAGTAGAAAGGAGATCCCAAATATATAATCCCTATCCTTTTTCGTGAAAGAAAGGCATTTTAGAGTATTTAAGGCCTGTTTTTCTGGCTGAAATGACTTTATTGACTTGTTTGTGATAGCTAAATGATTGTATGATGATTTTATTTGTCAACTTGACAGTTTTGAAAGTGAAAATAGAACACATTTAAGAGGTGCCGAATGAATGCAGTTTGTTCACGGTATCAACAAAGATTAGAATTTTATTTTCTTATACGCCACATGACCCCTACTGTTCTCAGCAGTTTTCTAGAGAGGCAGGTCTCATGACTAAAAACTTGTAAGTGAATCTTAGTTTGAACTTTATTTTGAACAAGAAAAGTCATAGTATACAATATATACTATGACGACGAGCGGCAATAAGAATGAAAATTGTAGAATATATTTGTTTTAATTCATTGCATTGGAATTAGAGCATCATGTGTGGTTTGTTTGTGTAATCCTGATCTGGCATTTACCTACGAGAGGGGATACAAACTTCCAGAACAGGTTACTCTAGTAATGATCCTTTTATTATATACCCCTTACACATCATTAACATAGAAACATTTGCATTGCTATTGCATACACATTCAATAAAGCATACTATTTCTCGATAAAGTGCATCGGGAAAATGTATGTAGTTTTAAGGTGTTGGTGTCATTGGTTTGACCTACTTGTTTTGGTTGTATGACGCAACGTCGTCTTGACGTTCTCGTGCATAGTGGCGTAAAACTTGCTTGAACTGCTGTTCTATTTTTAGAAAGATAGTGATACTCATTCTATTTTTAGAAGCATAGTGATAACCTGTAGTGTGATACAGGTTGTTGTATTCCATTGTAAGAAGATGACGGTACTATGTATATATTATTGACAGGTATATAATAAATATATATATATATATACACTAATAATAAAAAAAAAAGGCAAAACATCTGTTAAAGTTTGGTAAAGTTCAGATGAAAAATGCACTACCTAAGACACAACTAGGTCGAAATAGAATATGTTTTCTTCCAAAGATTAAGCTATAAATTAGGTTTAAAACATCTAGTGCATAATTCTAGTTCATGAGAAAGTGATGTAAATGTAACAATTAAAGTTATCTGCCCTTTGCTTGGATGGTGAAGGTCACATCCACATTTGCTTTGTCACATTGCCATGTACCACCCAAGATACAACTATAAGCAAAGTTTGCAAGTTGTAGTGCATACAGTTTGTGAAAAAGTGACCTAAACGCAAAAGTTGAACATAAAAATTAGTAAGTTATCTGCCCTTTGCTTGGAGGGTCAAGGTCACTTCCACATTTGCTTTGTCACGTTGCAATGTACCACCCATGATACAACTATAAGCAACGTTTGAAAGGTCTAGTGCATACAGTTTGTGAGAAAATTACATAAACGCAAAACTTGAATGTTGACGCCGCTGCTGCCGGAACAGCAACACCTATGTCAAAAACACACTCTGGTAATAATAGGATGAATGACTATCAAATGTACATATTTTTAAGTTCATGCTGTACAAAAACAACATTACTGATGTGGAAAAAAATAATTGTATGTACAACTCAGTGTGTCAGGTCCCTGCCAAGACTTGAACTTGAATCTCTTTTCTCGAAAGAAAAGCGTGTTTCCTTACACTACAGAGATCGCCCAGACATCACAAAAAGAGTGTACAAAACAAAGCGAAATTAATAAAGATGTAGATCAAAAGAATGTCAAACTAAAACTATCACTGAAGGTTATTAATACCCTTGCAAACGCATACCCCATGACTTCATGTATATGCGCAGTTCCACTTCATACTGATGCTTCTCACATTGTTTGGGTTATGACAGAGGTCACAGTGACCTTATTTTGGTATGTGACACACCGCTTACCCAAGATGTATCCACATACCAAGTTTGGTCAGACATAGTGTTATAGTATTGAAAATACGGTGTGGACAAGCATTTTCTATGACAGAGGTCACAGGTCAAGGTCAAAGTCATAGTGGCCTTATTTTAGTATGCGACACACAGCTATCCCAAGATGTATCCACATACCAAGTTTGGTATCTCTAAGTGTTATAGTATTGAAAATACGGTGCAGACAAGAGGTGAAAGAGTCTGTGGATGCTCTACTGGCTAAATGTGCAGGAGACCGTAACACATTTTCAACATTCATTCAACCGGCACATGGCAATGATATAGGCCACTAGTTGTTGAATGCCAGCCAGGGTAGCAGGAGAACTAGTCTGTACAAAGTGAGTGTATTACAGGGTTCCCACAGTTTTTTGAGAACAAAACTCAAGGTCTTTTCCAGGTTTCCCCACAGTTTTCTAGGACAATTTATACCAGTGTTTGTCCGACACCGTTGTTGCAAAAACGTTAAATTGTTCGCAGTACTAATATGTGACATCACACAAGATGTTAGTTTATTGTTTTTGACAAGTATTAACTTTAACCCGCTGTTTTTCAGGCCGTTCTCCCTCCTATGAAGGAAATTTAGTGTTGACATTTAACTTGTTCTCAGACGACATGCTTTATCGATTCAAATAATTAGACGCTTGCACATACGACGGAACATTGCGAGTTTTATTCGTAAATACTCAGCTAAAATCGTCAACATATTTTATGAGTCATCCGGTGAGATATCGAATTTGTACGACAGCGATCGAAAACAAAAGTACAATTTGGGCATCACATTTCATTGATCAGAGCATTAACACATCTTTACGATTGTTCACGAATATCAATGGTTAATGTGTATTGGCTTACTAGGCCCACGTTAACCATTTGCCAAATCGCCATAGGCAAAAAGTAACCTGAACTGGCGAATGAAAACCGTAAGATATGCACACCAAATTTGCCAGACATCGGCGGTCTGACGAATCCAAATTTGTGACCGATTTTGTCTAAAAGATCTCGGAAAATCCTGAATTCTAATTCACAAAGTCTTTCACTGTTTATAAGCCACTGTCCCGCTGAGTGTTTTAGCTAATTAGTGACAATCCATTTAGATAGATAAACTAATTATGGCAGCGTTTATTGAGAACCACTGTCAAATTGTCGGTGCGATAAGATTCCGCCCACTGTTCCGCCTCTTGCTGTCAATCAAGTGGTTTGTGTCCCCGCGCTCAACATTATCTACAGATTTAACTGTGTGATCGAGCCGGGTAAAACATCAAATGTGGCGCCCTCTAGCGGCCAAAATGGCTGATCAAAACAGAAAGTTTGAAAATGTTTGCTTACGAATTCGCCAGAGATACTCAGCCCGTCGGTGTTTACGATCACTGATAGGTGTTAAAGGGACACATGGCAATCTTGATTTTTTAAAAACTAACGGCATCCCGTTAGTTTTTCTACATAAATTGCATTTGTTCAATCATTAATGTTAATTATAAGAATTGTATTAAGCCATTTTTTTTTGCATATTATTATTTTTTTATATTATTGCACCAGAAATATATTAAAACTTATAGTATAAGACGAAATAGTGAATACTTAAAATTTGATTTATTTAAATGTAACCAGGCTAAAAGTAAAAATGATACTGGATATATAAATTGAGACACCCATTTCAAATACTGCAAGATTGCCATGTGTCCCTTTAAGTGCCTACTAATTAGTTGTACACACGGTAGCGTAAACTGAAACAATGGCAAGGGTGAATCGATGTTTGATCGGCTGTTTCTGAATTGGGTTCATTTTATGGTTGATTGTTCAATCAACATGAAACAATACAAAAGGTGCGATTACTCAAAATATTGGTGTATGATTGATTTTAGCGTGAATTGAATCACAGTCTATATGACGCGTAAGTTACCTGGTAACAAACAAACACCTTGTTAATACGGAACAAAAATTACGCGTTGGAAATGATCCAGATTTAAAATCTGGCAAATATTGCAACATCGTGTTTGAACGATAGTTTAACTTCATTTTTGTAGTGCAAAATGTCACTCGGACGACCAGACGCCAAATGTTACTCGTCCGCAGGCAGCTTGCATTTTTTAAACCCCATGCTTACGTAAAGTACGGAATATCAATTGACGTACACCTTTATTTTTATAAATCACCGGGATTCCACACTTTGAGAGGCTACACAACACTATTTTTCCCCCGAATAAATCCCGTTTTTTTACTGATCTGGGTAAAATTCGAGGGTTTTTCATGGCCTGGAATTACTGTTTTCAAATTCCCGACTTTTTCCCGATTTCCCGGTATGGGAACCAGGGTTTCCCCCAGAAAATTGTGAAGGCAAGTTGTTCTGACATTACATTTACCAAACTGGCCTTGAAAACAGTAGTGCCAAAATGGCAAAATAACATACTTCTATGATTTTAATGCAAAAGGAACAAGAATCACCATAGAAATTCTATTTTTCTTCTTTTAAATCTGTTATTCATGAAAATTAAGAAAATCTTAAGGCATGTTGCTCTGATGAAGGCATGTTGTTTTTCCTTTCTTTTCCAGGAAGGCATGTTGCATGTGACATGCCTTATGATCCTGGGGGAAACCCTGGGAACCATGATATTATGTCCTATAATGGGCATAACACCGCCGAAAGTCATTCAACTGGAACACACCAATGACATGCGCAACTACACATGGCACTAATCATCCCTGTCATTGTATCAAGAGTACAGAAATGTGACAAAGTTTGTGTATTAAAACTTTAAAGAAATCAATATCATTAACCAGTACACAACAATGGCAGTGCAGCTAGGCTTGGTATAGTTCTATGACATAAAACGTCACAGGTTACAGAGCTACAGATAAGCAACGTATTTGCATAAATTCCCAGTTAAAACTCCCTAAATACACAATTAAATTACTTAATTGGTGCGTACCAATTACGTTTAACAAATTAATTACCCAAAATAACTGTTTTTGTCAGCGTATCATATTTTATGATATCCATTACCGTGAAGAAGGCCAATATCAAACGGCATGCATCGCCGTTTCCAGTCAATTCTCAAATAAGCGAGCCATTGAGATTGGCTAAATGTGACTGGTTATTAAGTTTATTTTTTTTCACTTGAAAGTAAATCCTTCAGGAACAAAAATGTTGTATACAGTCTATTTTTAATTATTCGGCATCACCGAAGCACTCCACTTTCTCTAAACGACTTCAACATGGCGAAAAGAGGCGCAGGTGTTTAAACTCAGTGGAAGAACAATCATTATCGCTAAATATTAATAACTAACTCAGAACACAGTAATAACTCACATTACTAACTCAGAACACATTAATAACTAACGTTGCGACGTTGAGTCGTGACGTCAATAAAGTGTTGCTGACGTCGACGTCATCCGCCGATAACGTTCAATAGGATGACCTATATTCACAGTACCATGCCCAAGTAAGATACTGCGGGAGTTTGTTTGAAAAATCCGAGATGTGACCCCACTGGAAATCAAACACGTGATTTCGGGACTCGAGTCAAGAATGCTTAACCCTTGGCGACCGCAGGGTTAAGTTTCCAAAATTATATGGAAACAAAAGAGCACAAGATGTTTCGAACGATAAACATTCAAGAAAAATAGGTCTGGAAGTCTCCTGAAACATGGAGTCATACACAAATATCCTAGAACAATTCGGTATACACAGGGTCTGAATGACCCTGACTACCACAACAGCCATAATTCTCATATCTCCGTCTAGGTATTTTGTTCTTCTTTTAGATTAGATACTACAGATTACCAAATATGCAAACGACGACTAGAAACGTCAGGGAATGTTTATGCACACACAACCTTCCAATTGTTCACTCGAATATTTAAACATGCAGATGAATAACAAATAAGTTATCATTTTACGCGTCTAGATCATCTGCGACGCTTGCTTGTTTACAAAATTTTCAGGCGTCGAACATGATCAAGACTAATTTCATTTAGGTCAACGCAAACAATACACGTACACAAAACATTCATAAACTGAAAATGTGAACTAACTTTATAGACACGTATGACAATGGAGAGTGTAAACTTGCACATATTCTACTTACGATAAATTGTTGCGTCCTAACTGGAGCACTCTCACTGCACAGTGAAAACAAAATGGAGGAATGGCCGCATCAAAACGGAAATGGAATGCTATGACGTCAGGCTATTCCAGTAACACATTACTTTCATGAAACGCCTCCCAGGGGCGTTCCTGGGGCTAATTTAGGTATACGCACCATCCAGTTTTGGATTCACAAATGTGCCTAACCCCCCTATACCTTCAGTTTTTATTGCATTTTTCGCATTTTTAGCCTTTTTTATTTGTTTGCTTCTTTAATAGCCTGTACGCACGTGCGTCATTGCGTATGCCCAGGCACACCCCTGCCTCCCGAGTATTGGCGATCTGGGCAGTGAGGTATAAAACAACTTTCTGCTCACTATAAAAGACACATACATCTATATAAATCTTCCTTGGAATTTTATTAGAACAAAATGTATTTCACATCGATTCAAATCCATATACAGAAAATGGAATTCGCAATTAACTATCTCCATACACGAGGGGTACAGCACATTCACGCTTCACTGTGCACTATATGCAGTATATAGAATCTCGAATTAGGTCAAACTCCATCACAGTATTAGAGCGTTCTAATGGTTTTCATACACATAATAGTTATCTGAATTTTTATATTCATGAATAATAACGCTCTATGAAAATGGCTAACTAGAAAGCTTGGACAATATTGCATTGGACTCAGTGGGATTTGATTTACTTCTAGTACACCTACAGCTAATATAACTTCTGGCCTCTTGGTGGTCGCATTTAGCGACCTTGAAGGCCATAAGCCTTGCTGCGGCAGCCAACCGTAAACATCCGAGATACACCAATCGCAGTATTCCGTCAGACTAAATCATTGACGAATACAAAACGAAAACAGTACCGTCATCATCGCTGTACAAGAGATCGCGAATTTTTATTTTTTTATTTGAATGTATATTTGCAATTTGCAATTTGAAGTATATTTCAACTGTAATGAAAGGATTTTTAAGAAGTATAGCCTACAAGGAGCTATTTATTGGCAGGCATAATGCATTTTGTCGGTTTATTGGTGTTTTTAAGGTATAGCGCAGAGAGATCAAAGGATAGGGGGTCAGTTAAGGAGTAGGGGTAAATCAGATTTTAGAATTAAGGGATAGGGGAAATATGCTCTTAAATGCCCTGTGGAAGACCCTGTATAGGGTCGGTCGAGAACCTGAAACACGACTTTTGTTCTTGGCCTAATAGAAATTACACAATTGAGCAGACGTCACCTTGATTTTTTATTTACGTCGGAGGCAATAATTATGAAAAACACCAAAAAAAATACACAATTCACTGTATAACGGTGTTTTACGTCATTTGCAACACATTGTAAGGTGATATGGCGGTCTTCTTTTTTTTGTGGTGGAGGCAGACCACCCACTTTTCCTGGGTAGAACCAGTACTGTACACGTCCCGTCATCCGTAAGAAACAACATTTCCTCAATTACAAGTCGAGCTCCCATTGGGATTTGAACTCTCGGCCACTGAGACGCTTTTACCGAATTCGCTGTTAATGTAAGGTCGACAATCCGAATATTCAACTCGCTGTAAATTTAGGGTCAGCAATACGAATATAAGATATTATAAAAAATATTGGCCAAAGGGTGCAACAATTAAGTTGAAATTCGATGAACGATGTTTTTGTCGACGGTTCGGTACCTACTTCCTCTATTTTCTGTTCGGTACCGTTCTTTAACTGACCTAAACATGTGTAAAAATACAACATTTCTGCTAAATATCGACGTTTCTGACTTACATCTCTTCGACAAAATGAAAGTGACAGGTGCTCCCTAGGACTGGTAACTTTATCATCAAGCACCAGCCCGCAAGTACCGATAACTTAGTTCCAAAAGGAGATCAGTAACAGACGCAATGCGGGAATGATCAGGCAAAAGTTTAATGAAATTTTTTAATATGTAATTATAATTATATACTTGATATTTGCTTTATTTTAATTATGTAACCGTGTTTATATAGGGATTACCAACGAAGGTTTATTGTAAAATAATAAAACCTCAGTACAATAAACAGCATGTGTACATGTAAACAATGCGTTCTGAATTGAATGTTGTTTAACGTCTCATCAACACGGTATAGGTTATTTAGAGCCGCCCCAGAGGGAGAGGGGGATAGGAATCCAGGCACCGTGCCCTACTCTTATTATCAAATATATTCCTATGGTTCTTTAACGTGCTTGGAGGATAGACCGATACACCGGACCGCCCTGTTTACGTCCCCATCCGACGGACGAAGCTTCAATGGAAAGTGTCTTGCCCAAGAACACACCGACGAAACTCAGTGGCACCACGGAGGATTTAACCCGGGGCCTAATGTTACAAATCCGCCGCTACCGACTGCGCCACGCCAGCCCTCAATGTTTTCTGAAATAAGGCGATTGTTTATGCAAGCATTGCTTGATGTATTTAGAAACCTCTCTTGATGGAGGTCGACCCTGATACTGATATTCTATAAAGGATGGTATCGTAGCTCTATGATAGATGAGCTATGATTCTCACAGCAGTGAGCTAGGCGTATCGGTGCGGTCTAGTGCATAAACTACACGTCTATGAATTGCAAAACGATTTTTGATATGCTCTTTTCTCCGCGTTTGACTTTTTTATGTGTGGACTTTCCGCAGGGATTCTCTGCGCTAGACATAAACAGTCAATTTAAACTGATACACTGATTTTATAAGTGTACAACTTATCTAAAGTGAAGAATAATCATTTGTTTTCACCCTAAAATTTTAATCCAAAAAACTTTTTAATATGAAATTTATACATTAATTAGTTTTAATCTAGGTACTATGCATTGTTTGAATGGCAAAACACAGGTGTCAGTGGAGTGACGTCATATACGAAACGTACACATAGTCTGAAATAGTCTGAAATTGTCCACACGGTTTACTGTCAAACGCAATAAATCAGCCGTAAATGGGACTAAGTTGCAATCCTAATAGCGACGAGGACAATTTCTTGAACTCTTAAATGGAGGGAAGACCTGGAGTGTAGTGATATTTGGTGACCGGTTAGCTCAGTTGGTAGAGCAACAGCTCCCTACCCCACCCCACTAAAGTGATCCCTGCTTCCCTGAGAGATCCCTGGTACCCTGTGTATGTAAACTATCTCACTGAACTTGTGTTAACCGATAACTCACTCTTTTATTAGACCGAAGCCTAAATCTCTGTGTCGAGAATTCTTAGGTGTCAGTAGGACGGGAAGTAAGAATTTATCTCAGATGTTTGAGGGTCTGGAACTGAGCATTCATTTATTAACCTGTACTGTGTTGATGAGCCGTTAAACAACATTCAATTCAATTCATTTATAGATCTAAGCAAAACGCACATTCAGTGACTTCTGAAATTTGGACTGATGTTTTTATTGACCATTCAGTCTGTCAGTCTACCAGCTAAGTACATAATTTATTAAACTATTAGATCTAGCGGATGAAAAAAAACCTTCAATCATTGTTACGTTTGGTGTACAGCAGTATAAATTTCGGGTCAATGCGGTCAAATAATTTTCGTGGCCGTAGAAATACAAAATCTCCAGCTTTGACAGCGGTTACTTGTACACGGAGAAGACATTTTTTAAGACTAAAATTATACAATATGATCAATAACTTCAAACGTCAATGAAAACGATTTTTTTCTTACACAATTTTAAAAATCCAAACTACAGGGGTTTCTATCGATGTCGATAACCCATGAAAAGTGTCAAAACTATAATTATAAGTTTAAGTACCATATAAAACTTACTAAAGTAGATTTCGACCTGCAAAATTAACGATGGTGGTCGATAAAAAATCATGTTTTCCCCCACTCCCCCACCCCTGAATGCAACATAGATCTACATGCTGTTTATCCATGAATGCAAACACAATCCGTTCGACAGAAACTGATTTCATTACGTGCAAAGTGAAACGGTACGATGGCGGCAGCACTGTTGATATTTGCCACATTACTTGAGTTATTTCCCCTACATAATTACTGGCTTTATGATAAATTAACGGACTGAAAGTCCTGAAAACCAGCGCAGAGAATTTGAATGATTTTCAGTTATTTTAATTTGTTAATGAAAGAAACAAATATTTGTTCGACAGTACTTGTATCTCTTGTTATAAAGACAAATATAGAATGCAGTCTATTCTGGAAGTAATATGATACACTCTCCTTTAATAGATAACAAAAGGCCAGATGGGTCTGTATCGCTCTACTGGCTGTACAAACTTAACACTTGGGGCACCATTTGAACAAACTTGAAAACAGACAATAAGAGTATGGTAATGCAAAATATTTAACGATTAGCTTGTAGTTTCAGAGTAGATTTTTTTTAAGATTTCCCTATATATGTCAATGTAAAACATGCAACCACTGGGGAGGCGGCAAAATATGACCCTAGGGTCACCATTTGAACAAACTTGGTAGAAGACCATAAGCTTATGGTAAATGAAAAATATTAAACTTCTGGCTCTTGCAGTTTCAGGGAAGATTTTTCAAGTTACAGGTTTTTCCTTTATAAGTCTATGTAAATCATGTGACCCCTGGGGCGGTCCCAAATTTGACCCCAGGGTCACCATTTGAACAAACTTGTCATAGGAACAAACGTTTATGGTAAATGCAAAATATTAAACCTTTTGCTCTTGTAGTTTCAGATTTTTTAAAAAGTTTTTCCACGTATGTCTTTGTAAAACATGCGACCCCTGGGTCAAATTTGATCCCAGGGTCACCATTTGAATAAACTTGGTAGAAAACCATAAAGCTTGTGATAAATGGAAAATATTAAACCTCTAGTACTTTTAGTCAAAGTTTGGTAAATATCAAATAATCAATGAAGTTGCTAGTGTTAACAAGGCAGAAGATGGCATTTCTTTACCACAGCAATGGCCATATATCTGGTGTTATCAATCCGATCTGGCTGGTTTTTGGACATGTTCGAGCTTTCATTGATACGAGTATTAACAATCTTTGCAATTTTGTCAAAGATCAAATTATAAATGAAGGTGCTACACCGTATCATTTCACTTCGAACCGTATCAGTTCACTTTGTAACGAATGAACAGTGTTTACACGTCGCATCGAATCAATATGTACGTCATCAAATGACTTTACGTCGTATGGTTTGAAATTTTACACCGTATCATTTCACTTCGAACCGTATCAATTCACCTTGTAACGCATGAACCGAGTTTATACCGTATCATTTCACTTCGAACCGTATCAATTCACTTTGTAACGAATGAACCGAGTTTACACGTCGCATCGAATCAATATGTACGTCATCAAATGACTTTGCGTCGTATGGTTTGAAATGTTACACCGTATCATTTCACTTCGAACCGTATCAATTCATTTTGTAACGAATGAACCGAGTTAATACGTCGCATCGAATCAATATGTACGTCATCAAATGACTTTGCGTCGTATGGTTTGAAATGTTACACCGTATCATTTCATTTTGAACCGTATCAATTCACTTTTTAACGAATGAACCGAGTTTACACGTCGCATCGAATCAATATGTACGTCATCAAATGACTTCATGTTGAATTAAATATCCACATTTTGACGGTTATGGCTTCCCATACCTATCGTCTTAATGAGGCACAATACAGCATTTGTAACTAAATTCAAGGGCCGTAACTCCGGTGTTACTCAGCCATACGATTTGTCTGGTTTTCAAACTTATCTGAGATTACATTGATATTAACAATCTGTGTAAGTTTGGTAAAGATCACATAATAAATGAAGGTGCTAGAGTGTTCACAGCAGAATATAGCTTTTTTCAGAAAAACAACGGCCCTAACTCTACTGTTAATAATCCCTTTGGCTGGTTTTCGAACTCTCCGAGCTTTTATTGATATTAACAAGTTGTGCAAGTTTGGTAAAGGTCAAAATAAATGAAGGTGCTAGAATGTTCACAAGGTAGAAAATATCATTTTTCAGAAAATCAAGGGCCATAACTCTGGAGTTACTAATCCGATCTGACTGTTTTTCAAATTTTTTCGAGGTTTCATTTATATTTACAATCTGTAAAAGTTTCGTAAAGATCAAAAAATAAATGAAGGTGCCAGTGTTCACAGGCAGAAAATGGCATTTTTCAGAAAATCTTACTTCCGGGTCGTAGGGTGCTGAAATAGTTCCATGTAAAAGTCCAAAGTGTCTCATTTGTGTGTGTTTTTTCAAAATTGATTTTCATTTCACAGTTAAATTTACCCTGATGTTAAAAATGTCATGTCTGCTGTCACTAATAACAAGTATTTTACTGTGTTTTTCAGGACTATGTCTTCGGCGCGTATGAGCACAGAGGTTACGTAGAGATGCGGCTTTGACCTGTGTGTAATTCAAAATATGCATTGTGTGAATGAATGATATGAACTGCTGAAAAACAGAATCGGTGTTTTTTCCTGGATATAGGACAATTTCAGAGCCAAAGATGTGTGATTCACAGGATTAAAGTGTATATAAGTGAACGAATGTTGTGGGACGTGTGACTGAGCCCCAAACAGAGCTTAGTTTGCATTGTGTTCAATGGGCTGTTTTTCACCGGTCTGACACCTTTCAGAGCGTTTGGAAACGGGAAAACTCTGAGCATGCGCACTTCAAGCGTTTGAAAACCCGTTTTAATGGTCGTTTTGCGTTTCTAAACGACAAACGAACGACAAACTGGTTTAAAACGGTAGATTAACGGCTCGGTAATAAAACGATTCGATAGTTGTGTATGTATATGTATATATATATATCGTTTTAGGATTATTTTCTAAGGAGACAAATAGACAAATCTTCAAAGATGTAGCTTGTTAAAAGACAAGACAAAATATTGTTACCCTTTGAAGTGCAGTAACAAATATAATTCAAAGTCATGTGGGCATATTGTTTCCTTTAGAAAGGCGGTAAAAAAAACAACACGCGTTTTTATATCAAATGCCAGTTATCGCATTTTCGTTATTTTTGAAAATTGCTTATTAAACAAGGAAGAGTTTAATCCAAAGTCAGTATTCATTTCGCCTTTTAAAGAAGATATCCAATATCAATACACAAATTTTCAAACAAAATGAACATTTACTTAAAATCCCAGACCAGTCGCTGAATCTACACAGGGAGTAAGTATACAGGGAGGAGAAACGGATCATTTTGCCGTTTTGTGTTTTCGCGCGTGTTTCACTACTGCGTGAAAATGACTACTTCCGGTTATTTCGAGTGTGTGTGAAAACAGCAATTTCTTATAAATTATTACACTTACAAACCCAATAAAGGTGCGAAAAGTAAACATACGTATTATTTATTCACATTGTGTCCTCTTATTTAGGCATTAATAATAACAAAAAGTGAATAGTAGACATATTTATCTTTGTCAAGAAGGTAATTTCATGGTGGTGATTATAAGACAAAGCCTAAAAAGAGGTGATGCAAATGTGCCTTTTGAGATATCAGCTGAAATTTTTAATTTTTCAAATTAAACATGGTGTGGAGCTATTGCAAATGAGATACGAAGTATGGGTTATATTAGGCATTAATAATAACAAAAAGTGAATAGTAGACATATTTATCTTTGTCAAGAAGGTAATTTTGTGATGTTGATTATAACAAAAAGCCGTAAAAAGAGGCTGTAAAAACTGACTAATTTGAGATGTTGGCTGAAATTTGAACTTTTCAAATGTAACGCGCTTACGATCGATTTACCTGTATCGATAAAATAGTAAAAGGCGGCGTTCTAGCGCCACAACATCAATCGATAAACTAGAGCGTTGAACCCATTCTCCTCCCTGTATACTTACTCCCACAGAAACTGGTCACTTTTAATTTTTGCCTTCTATTATTATAAGTGTCTATAAAGGACATGAATGGGAAATTTTGGAAAATGCTGGTGTTCTTTTTCAGAGGTCAAGCAGACGTTCAAAACAATCTCAATTACATGCACACTTTATACTAACATGTGCAGAAATGAAATTCCTATCCAACAATACCTTTCTTCCTACGATCCCTTGTAAATTCGCTGAGATATCTGAGTTCATAGTAACTAAAGTGCAATTTGATACTGCTCGTCGTTTGTTTATGTCCTCCAATGTTAACAAATGAATTTTACCGAACATCAGGTGTCCGTTAATTCCGTTAAGTTCGGCGCAGTATTCCAGCTTCAAATCACAATAAATTCACTAACGTAAAGCGCCGATACGTAAATAAATCCATATTTTATCAGTGTGCATAGTCCGTATCACGAGAAAGTCACATAACAACGATTATTTCGCCACTTGTTATCGGCACTAGCAAACTTTACAAATGAAACCGCCATTTTCAAATGAATTACGGGGCCGAAAGACGTCATAATGCGAACCTAACATCTATGGTAAAAAATAAAACCTTTTTAAAATTATTCTTGAATATATTTTAAATACGCTTGTGCTTATCCATAACACTATTATTATTATTAGTATTTTCTAATATAGTCAAGAATAATATTAAAAAGTAAAAATACCGATTCGAGACAAATCTTCGTTACGGATGATCATCTCGTGCACCTGCTGATGACGTCGATTACTAGGCTTGAACGTGTTGTTTACACATGTGCGCCTCGTTTGATTATGTAAATTATGAAGTGGGTATGTAATTTTCACGCGTCGATGTGATTGGTCAACCCGTTATGACGTCATTTTCCGGAAAATCAATCGCGCACCAGTTTGTTTTGTTTGTAGATAAACTTCATACCTTTAAAACTCACATATATTAACGGTTGTTGAGCAAAAGGAATATGGCCTTGAAATGGACCATTAACACCAGAGTTATGAACCTTGTTTTTCTGAAATATACTATCTTTTGGCCTCAATAAGACGAAAGGGTCTTTATTTGGTTGGATTTCAGTGAAACCACGCCTATTTGTACATATCGTCACCGTGTTCCGGTTAAATAATTGTGGCGGAGTTATGGCCCTTTAAAAGTTTTAATACACAACCTTTGTCCTGACTAGTTCTCCTGAACCCTTAGCCGGATCTAAACGAAACATTTTAGTGATGATCAGTTCAATGTCTAGTTGTGCAATTCATCGCCGTGTTCTGGTTGACTAATTTTTGGCAAAGTTATGTCCCTTTAAATGTTTTAATACACAAACTATGTCTGGACTAGTTCTCCTGAACCCCTCAACGAAACTTTGCAGGACTGATCAGCACCAAGCCTAGTTGTGCATATCATCGTCGCGTTCCGGTTTACGGATGTTTGGAAGAGTTATGGCCCTTTAAATATTTTAATACACAAACATTATCTGGACTAGTTCTCCCGAAGCCTTCTCCATATTTCAACGAAACTTTGCAGGGATGATCAGCACCAAGCCTAGTTGTGCATATCATCGTCGCGTCCCGGTTTACATATTTTCGGCGGAGTTATGGCCCTTTAAATGTGTTAATACACAAACTTTATCTGGACTAGTTCTCCTGAACCCCTCGGCAGATTTCAACGAAACTTTGGAGTCGTTAAGGATGTAATAAATGTTAAAGTTGAATTCCTCTGACTCCACCAAAGAAAACAAAGAAAACAAAGACGCCATTTTGGGAGGGAGAAGGCTCTGATAACATAATGTTAAACCCGTTAGTAATATAGATAGTGAGGGTATAGAACAGAGTTTTTTAGTAGCAGATCTAGAACTAGCAACACGATATTAAACCAGTGTAAGACGTGTTCGTTTCCGAGTAATAAACGGTAAAACGGTATTAAGCTAATGAAATGGGAAAACGTGCTGCTTATCGGCGAAATGATTGAAAACCTGAGCTATACCCTCATTGTTCATATTATTCATATCATTAGGGGCGCCGCTGAATCATTTCAAGTGCCTGGACCGCATAACTCAAACATAAATAATTGGGGTTGGAGGCAACGTAGTTCCCATTTTGCAAGCACGTGCAGATGCGCGGATTTTATAGTACTCTTTTAAAAAACACTAGTTTAAAGCTTACATTAGATGGCAGAGAAAACAAATCAAATCAGAAGTAAGTTATTATGTCGGAGATTCATCAAACAATCGTGTTGACAGGTTTTATTGAGATGTCATAGTCGGAAATCGCGGTACAAATGAGAAGATCGAAAAAATCCAAGTTTTTGTTTTCTTCGAAATTGCCAATGTTTCAAAACGGGTACAAAAATTGTATATTCTTAAATAATGTTGAAATTGTCGGGATCGAAAGAAATATAAAAAGATAGGACAGGGAAAGTAACATTCAAGGAGGACAGTCAACCACAAACACAGAAACAAACACGCAAACAGACAAACAAGAAGGCAAAAGTAATAATAAATGCAAACGACATCACAAACACAAAAGGGTTGACAATAGGGCTACCGCCTTGGAACGGTCAGTGGCAAAGTAGGCCACTACGGGGTTTAAACCAGATCATTTCCTGTTCTACCCTTTCTGAAAATGTCTTATTTTTTCGTGAATATACATTTTTCGTGCCCGTTTTGAAAGTTGGTACCTGCATTTCACTCTTTCAGAGGCTATTCAAAATGGCGGCGACACAGAAAAACACCCAGCCTAGGGCCAGTCAGTCGCACGCCATAAACCCCACTTCTGTCACACACTGTCACTATAACTAAATTGTAAATTGAATTGAACTGTTGTATTTCCATTTCCACAGTCCAAACGATGTGCTAAAATAGCTCACATTATTATTTGTGTATTCAAAGGTCAAATTATGCTGATGCATACACACATAGACAGATTGATGGATTATTTGTACCAACCTCCGCGCAGTGATATTGTAGCCAATAATCCCTGCCACCACACTAATCACGTGACGATAGCTGAGGCCATGTGATTACAGAAAACGGCGATACTTTAGGTAATGCTTGGTACAGCAAACTCTTGCCGTAACCAACAGGCAATTGACAATAACATCGATCATCACCTTCGAGAAGATGTTGAAAACATTCAACCTGTTTTGGATTGGTTGTAATCTCTTTATTAAATGTACGTACAGTTTCTGTAATGTTCTCAACGGAATACATGTTTGTTTACAAGTACTGTAACTTAGTAACCGATGTGCATATTCGCTAAAATTGATTTTTTTTTATATAAATAAATTATGTTTGTAACCAGATACCGTTTTTCACACTTTTTCCTATATGTCCTATATCATGGACAAAGCTGATTACAATATTGGCCTAAACAATATTTAACCAAAAAACTTAACTTAGCTGTATTTCAGCTATAAATGTGTGTGGTGGCAGTGATTTCTGTAACAGAAAGGGGAAGTAACCACTACGGGGAGTTTGTATTTGTACAGGAGTGGAATTAAATCGTTAGACCTTTATCGAAACAGTGATCGTATATAATTCCAAGTTTTACATGATTGACTTGAGCGAGTGCGTAGTTTACAAACTACAAATAAATAGATCTATCATCTATGTCAGAGAATTAAAATTGAAAGTGAAACACACCAGGCAAATGTGTCATGGCATGGATTGTCTGTAGCCTGTTTAGGGATTTGTGTAAGTAAATACACTTTTAATTACTGTAGGACAAGTGTTTAACGTTGAAACATATGAAATAATGGTGGTTCATATATATTTACTTAATTCTGATCATTTTAGAAAACATGAATGTTGAATGATTGATGAAAATGTAAGCCTTGAAAATACTACTTGTTCATGAATGCCACCTGTGTCTGTGACTTACATTTTGGACAGTATCCAGAAAGCACCACATTCAATTCCAGTTGTGTTTTAAGTAAAATATTATGGAATATCATTAAGAAAGTTGAACATAGTTATTAATTTAAAAATAAATGGAACAATATGTTATTGTTTCAAGTCTTCTTAGGAGCAGTGTCAGTGTGCAGTGTGTTACCACAGCCTGTTTTCACCAAGTCATTTCCCAGTCTCCCTGTAATCTGTATAACTACATAAAGAGCCTTGTGTAAGCCAGTGTGTAGGTAACATATGCTTTATTTCCAGTATTTAAGTGTTAGCTATACACATATACTATTATTACTTCTAATAAGTTTATCCACAGGTTTTGGACATTATTAATATCCAATTAGTTGATGTCCCTTTAAGATCGTTCGTTTGTAAATGTTACAGTCTCGACCAATGTACGTTTGTGTTGTACCTTGTTCTGTACTGTGAATGTCCTGTGACGTCATGTAAATATAGTGAGTACGTAGGCACGGGTATTAGACCAGTAAAACTAGTTATGATAGTATTAGGGTGTGACAGTTTGAGGTTTGAGATGTATTCACTGCACGTGTAACATTTTACCCATAATCCCACATAACAACCTCTAAACCCGCCTTATTCCGCCCAGCGATTAGACATTCTCCTACATGCGGAATCCGAGAGAAGTCGGGTGACTGAACTCAGTATACTAATAAGATATATATTAGAATTGTTCTACCTCTGAACATATGTCTATGATATTCTATCAAGCCGTTGTCAAGTGCTGGTAAGCATAGTTTTATCATAAATGAATATTGTTAAATTATTGAATTGTCGGAAATTGTATTACATATATTCCGGTATTAGATATTCGTTTCATTGTTTCAGGTTTCAATAGATCATTTAACTCTATTGCGTCAGGTAATAAAAGAACAGAAAACTAGAATGGCTTCAATTGATAAATCGAACCAATAGTTTACAATGGCGACCACGACGAGACGTGACGATTAGACGATAAGATCAAAACAAGCCAGCGCGGACAACGAAGCGGCTATCAGCAGGAAAGCTAACTCCCCGAAGTCGGCAGGACTTTGATCCCCAAGACTCGTCGGAGAAAACTACACCGAAGACGTCCGGTAATTCCTGAAAAAGAAGGTCGCTTCGGCAAAGTCGGACACGTAGATAAAGAGAGAATCAAGGCGGAATTGATCGATGCAGACCCCATTCCCCCTCTAAGATGTCCCCCTAACCCCATAAACTAAGCGATCCCAGCAAAGATGTTGTGCACCTCGCGAATTAACATTTAGGCCGGCTCAACGGAGAAATTCTGACATTTTGGCGCGGAAAAAAATGAACACCAGCGGAGGAATCTAACAAAGGACAGAACTATTTTTCGTGAACAAAATGTGTTGTGTAAAGTTTATTTATGTGTTATTTTAATAAGGATACTTTTGGAGGACCAAACTGTGAGTCATATTATAAATACCATTCTTTAACGATAGAGCATTATATGTTGTGAATCGTGTATTTTCAGACAAGTCATCTCGCGCACTCACGTCTCTTCAAAAGGTTAGATCTATATTTTCTTTGAAAGTCAACATTTCAGTAAGATATCATTTGCGTTATTAACATTTAGTTGTGTAAAGCCAACCATAGCCAAAGAAAATAGTCGTTTTGTAGGGTCTGTAAAAAAGGCGAAAAAACAAAAGCTCTACCCTAGTACAGATTTCACGAGAGTGAATTATCTTTTAACACATGGTTATTTGGGTCAATACACATTGAGGCATAATATTTTGCAGCGTGAAAAGAATTTCTCACGGTAGTGAAATTTGCAGAAAATACGCAGGGTTACCTAATTGTAAGTTGTTATCGATTGTTTTCGATTATAATTTAGTGTTTGAAAGTAATAGTAGTTACAATTAAAGAAAATATGTTTCGGTAAACGAGTTGTTGACGTTCAAACGCAATTGTCATATATTTTCGCGGTTTGTTTACAATCGTGAACATTTCGAGATAGTTAGTTTAAGCGATAATTAAGCGAGTGTTGGTCCTTCAAAGTTGTTGATTATGTATATGATATGTTGTGATGACTGTATAAAGCAAGATTTTGGTGATATTTTCACTTGAACAGTAGAAATCTGTCGAACAAAAAGTGACATTGAATATTCTGACTTCTCTGGTCCGATTAATCAAACCCCTCACAGCATCACTCTTTCGCTTACCTACCCGTTCACAAATTGTCACCTGCACTTGCACCACCAGGGAGAATCGGTCGCGGAAAGGTAAGAAAGAAAAGCTATTGTTATAAAATTAATTTAGGTATTCTGTGTTTTTTGTGTAGTTTTATGTGTGTTAAAAGTGTGTAGTTTTCTGAGTAGGTTTGTGTGTTGTCATATTAGAATTAATAATATATAAGTGTGTAATTGTTTATGCATGTTTAAGATTTAGATAATAATTGCCTGATAACGATTAATGATTTTCAGATATTTGGAAGAATACGGTATAGATACAGTAATTGTGATAATTAAGGCCACTTGAGAACAGATTTGTGGTTACATTGCTGAATAGATTATTGATAACATTGATTGAATTTCAGCACAGACATTCAACCCAGGATGGTATTGATTGATTTTCAATCGTGATATGTGTCCATATTAGACTGTAATACTTAAACGGCTAATATCCCCCATAATAGTGTATTACGTAGGACGGCGAGTCGGTGGACTTGATTAAAGTTAGTTTTCAAACTCACAATAGTGTAGTGAGAACACAGTGGCTGGCTATATTGGCATTAAGTAGAGATCAGGTTGAATTGTTTCACTGATTAAGTCATCATATAGAGTATATTGAGTATTGCGAGTATATTAGTCAATATTTTGATTGTTTCGTAGGATAAATAGGTAGGATTGGGATAGTAGAAAAGAACGAGCCTTATAGCATATATATATAGCCATATATAGTCCATACCATACCTTCAGCCTTGATTAATATCATGGATCTTAAAGCAGAAACGGAAATGGAAGCATCTGGTGCCGATGGACATCAGACTATGTCTGAAGAAGACATGATTAAGTATTTGAGTTCCAAATAGGACATAACGCCCAAGCATACCGTCTCTCCCGTAAAAGAGGACGAGACTAAATTGAAAGGATTAGGAGCTACTCCCAAGCAACCGGAATTGAAATTCCAATGTCCAATATCCAGCTCAACTCCCAATACACCAAAGACAAACCCCCTCCCGATACCCCCTCCAGTTCCTCCGTCCCCGCAGAGCTACCAACCTATTAGCGTTTCTAAGAGTTATCGGTCATACCAGCCATATCAGCTACCAAACCCAAAGATACCCCTGTTTTTAGGAGACGAGCCAACAGCCAAGAATGAGATCACATATAGGGAATGGCGATATGAGATCAGATGCCTAATGCAGGACACTGACTATAGCCAGAACCAGATAGTACAGGCCATTTGGAGATCATTTAGAGGTACGGCCAGGAAGATTGTCATTCCACTTGGAGAATCGGCATCGATAGATGATCTTCAGTAAGTTAGATGCTAACTTTGCAGAAGTCTCCAAGAAAGGAATCACTATGAAATAATTCTTCAATGCAACACAGAGGCAAGATGAGAGCGTAACTGCATATGGATGTCGTCTAGAATCCATATTGGAGATATCTTTTGAAGGCGGTCATCTCCCAAGGAATTCAAAGAACGAGTTAATGTGTGAAAGGTTGTGGTCAGGATTGAAGTCCACTGTTCTGAAGAGACACACCAGACATAAACTAGACAAGATAACAGATTATGACATATTACTCAAGGAAATCAGACAGGTCGAGAAAGAGGTCAAACTAGAAGATGCTGCTCACCAACAACCGACAAGAAAACCTCTGTGCAATCCAGTGCAAGTCGGTCAGCATCTACCACAACAAGATCTCGCAGACATAGAAAAGAAGATGGAATCTAAACTTCAGTCATTGAGAAACGACATAGACTCTAAGTTCGATCTCATGATGCAAAAGTTGGATACAACAACCCTTCAGCGACAAGAACAGCAATACCGACAGCAGCCCCAGCAACAACAGCAGTTTTATAGTGAGCGAGGTAGAGGGAGTTTCGACGACTACCGGAGGCGCGGTAGAGGAAGACACTTCCAACGAGGTGGTCAGCAAAGAGGACAACCCCCACAAAAGCGGCAACGAAGCGTCGGGGCGTGGGCGTAGGCAGAGCTAATAGGCCCACCCAAACTTCTAACCACTTCTGTGGACGGCCAACCAGAAGTGGATGCTGTTGACCAACTTAACGGCCAAAATGACCCCTCTCTGAGAGAAAGACTTGTTGGTTCTTCTAATATTTCTAATATCATCTTTCACGATACTCTCACTAAAGCTTTGACTGATAGTGGTAGCATGATCACGACGGCTTCAAAATAATTTTATCAGTCCTTGCACAATAGACCCCCGCTTCTCAGTATTGACAAACTTGGGATACAAGTATCTATTGCAGATGGGTCCCAATTAAAGGTTCTAGGCTATATAGAAACTTCTATTTCAGTACCATGTTTATCCGGAGTAGACATCCCCATACCTGTATTAATTATCCCAGATTCCAGTAGTACGGTAAACTACCCAGTGATTGTAGGTACAAATGTCATAAGACGTTGTAAGACAGCCGCTCAACAAAGGGAACCTGCAATAAACACTCCTGAATCATGGCAAACGGCGTTTGATGCTCTGTACAACCCTTGTACTGTTAGATCAACCAATACTCACAATATTGAGGTTAAACCATACGAATCCATTACTGTTCATGGAATCGCACGAGGTTAAAGCCATGATAATGTAAGTGGAGTGACCGAGAGTCTTAGCACTAAGACTGGATACTTAGTACGACCGCATGTAATTAAATTACCCCAACACGGCAACTCTGCCAAGTCCCAGTACATCTTTGTAATATTTCTGCAAAGACTCTGATTAAACCGAAGACTAACTTATGTTATATAAGTGAGGTCAAGGTCGTAGACAACCTGGCATCCCAGTTTGATAAACCATCAAATGAAAAGGCTTCAACGATTGAAGACCTTGGGATAAAGATAGAAGAAGATAACCTTTCCAGTAACCAACTTATCCGTTTAAGGGAGGTTTTGGGTAACTGGAAGCACGTATTTTCAACAGGCATTAACGATTTGGGGTGCACGAGTAGCGTTAAACATAAAATTGTTCTTTCAGACAGTATTCCATTTAAACAGCCTTATAGGAAAATCCCACCAGGGATGTATGAAGAAGTTAGACAACACGTAAAAGAGATGTTGTCCTGCGGCGCCATAAGAGAGTCGGACAGCCCTTATTCGTCTAACGTAGTGCTAGTGAGGAAGAAAGATGTGAGTCTCAGATTCTGCCTCGATTTCCGACTTCTGAACGCAAAGACGAGGAAAGACGCGTATCAACTCCCGCGTTTTGACGACACAGTGGATATTTTGACTGGTGCACATTATTTCTCAAAGCTAGATATGCGCTCGGGATATTGGCAGGTGGAGATGGAAGAGCGAGACAAAGAGAAAACGGCTTTCTCAGTGGGCAACTTAGGGTTTTATGAGTGCAATCGAATGCCATTCGGTTTGTGCAACAGCGGAGCAACATTTCAACGGTTGATGGAAAAGTGCATGGGTGAGCTTCATCTTCGAGAATGTCTAGTGTTTATCGACGAATTTTAATCTTCTCGAGAACTTTTGACGAACACCTCTAACGTCTCGAAGCGGTTTTTCATAGATTAGAATTTTACGGGTTAAAGCTCAAACCTTCGAAATGCGAGCTGTTCAAGACATCCGTTTCATTTGTAGGACACATAACTTCTGAGGAAGGCATTGCAACGGACCCTGAAAAGACTTCCGCAATTTCCACTTGGCCAATTCCCAACAATATCTCGGAACTCCGTACATTTTTAGGAACAGCAGGTTTCTATCGACGATACATTCAGGATTATGCCAAGGTAGCGCAACCACTTAACCAACTGTTAGAAGGCCATTGCACGCATAAGCAGTCGAAGAGCAAGAAGAAAGCTAAGAAACCAGCAGAATGGACGTGGGGTGATGTTCAACAAGCGGCATTCGAAACTCTCAAAGAGAAGATGACGGAACCACCGGTAATGGCATTTGCAGACTTCTCCAAACCAGTCATCGTTCATACAGATGCATGCGGCTATGGTCTAGGCGCCATTCTGCTTCAGAAACAGGAGGGAAAAGATCGCGTCATTGCTTATGCGAGTAGGGGACTCCGGCCTAGTGAGCGTAATTATCCAGCTCATAAGCTCGAGTTCCTTGCACTGAAATGGGCAGTGACCGATAAATTTCATGACTTCTTATATGCAAATTCCTTCACTGTATTCACGGACAACAACCCGCTTACTAACGTAACATCAACTGCCAAACTAGATGCCACAGGCCATAGATGGATAGCAGCTCTGTCCACATATGATTTTCAAATCCAGTACAAACCTGGAAAGACCAACTCAGATGCAGATGGACTCAGTCGCAGTCCAATCTTTGCGGATGTAGTCAAAGCTATATGTTTTGCAGCAGCCATAGATATTCCACTGGTTGAAAGTCTGTCAAGTGACGCGGCTCCTCAATTTGCAAATGAGAATCTGTGCCATCTGACAACATTCGCCAGGTGAATTGGATTGAAGAACAGAGTGCAGACGAAACAACCGCAAGGGTCATCAAACTCCTGAGAAGTAGTTCACGACCCAGAGAGGAGAAGAAAGAGAGTTTACAAGTGCAGACATTTCTACGAGAGTGGAACAAGCTCCACCTAATAGACGGAATTTTGCACAGAACTGCGAATCAAGATGGCTATGAAGTGCAACAGATGGTAATCCCAGAAGCCTACAGAAACATTGCATTCCGAGGGATACACGAAGATATGGGCCATCCAGGAAAGGATAAAACCATCTGGTTGTTAAACAGAGATTCTTTTGGCCGAATATAGAAGAAAACATCAAGAAGAGAGTAGAAGGATGCAAACGATGTATATGCAGGAAAACGCCAGTGAGAGCAGCCGCAGGACTCGTACCCATCGAATCAAATCGACCGATGCAGCTGGTCTGCATGGACTTTTTATCCTTAGAGACGTCTAAGGGTGGGTACGAGAGCGTGCTAGTCATCACGGACCACTTTACAAGATATGCGAAGGCGATTCCCTGCAGAAATCAAACAGCACATACAACAGCAAAAGATCTGGGAAGGGGATTGAGACCCGCAAAGGACCCATACGAACACTACACAGGAACCTATTGCTCCCATTTGTGTCTGTTCCGACTAATGAAGAAGATGAAGAAGGAAGAAAAGTAGTTGAGCCAAGACGAAAGCCAACGACAAGGACAAGGAGATATGCACAGACTGCAATCTCGGAAACAGATCTGAGACGGAGTCGGATTCTAGTTCTCAGCCCTATGTTATTCATCAACATAGAAGCCCGACTCGGACATATACCAGACGGAGAACTAACCGTAACACAACGGGCGCATCAGATAGAGTTGATGAGAGTGCCCCTGTAATTCATCAAAATGAGAATGACCTAGAGTCTAGAGACTCGGCTCACTCTCAGACAGGTATAGACGAAAGTCGCAGTGTAAATGAATTTTTAGCGGAAGCACAGGATGTTCGGGCTCAATCTAACGATAACACTGCACTGAGAGATCATAAGTCTGGCAGCCCAGCTGTGAGGCTGAGTCCCCCAGTAAGCCATAGAAGTATTGACTCAGTAGTGAATGAGGGAGCAGAAAGCAACATCTCATTAGAAGATCCTCTTGGCAGCCCAGCTGTCAGGCAGAGTCCTACAGTAAGCCACAGCAGTACTGGTTCAGTGGTGGATGAAAGACCAGAAAGCAGCAACTCACCAGAGGAAAGCGTTGACATTCCCTCCCCTAACCTAAACCAGATCATTTCCTGTTCTACCTTTTCTGAAAATGTCTTATTTTTTCGTGAATATACATTTTTCGTGCCCGTTTTGAACTTGGTACCTGCATTTCACTCTTTCAGAGGCTATTCAAAATGGCGGCGACACAGAAAAACACCCAGCCTAGGGCCAGTCAGTCGCACGCCATAAACCCCACTTCTGTCACACACTGTCACTATAACTAAATTGTAAATTGAATTGAACTGTTGTATTTCCATTTCCACAGTCCAAACGATGTGCTAAAAATAGTTCACATTATTATTTGTGTATTCAAAGGTCAAATTATGCTGATGCATACACACAGACAGATTGATGGATTATTTGTACCAACCTCCGCGCAGTGATATTGTAGCCAATAATCCCTGCCACCACACTAATCACGTGACGATAGCTGAGGCCATGTGATTACAGAAAACGGCGATACTTTAGGTAATGCTTGGTACAGCAAACTCTTGCCGTAACCAACAGGCAATTGACAATAACATCGATCATCACCTTCGAGAAGATGTTGAAAACATTCAACCTGTTTTGGATTGGTTGTAATCTCTTTATTAAATGTACGTACAGTTTCTGTAATGTTCTCAACGGAATATATGTTTGTTTACAAGTACTGTAACTTAGTAACCGGTGTGCATATTCGCTAAAATTGATTTTTTTTATATAAATAAATTATTTTTGTAACCAGATACCGTTTTTCACACTTTTTCCTATATGTCCTATATCATGGACAAAGCAAGTTAAAATATTGGCCTAAACAATATTTAACCAAAAAACTTAACTTAGCTGGATTTCAGCTATAAATATGTGTGGTGGCAGTGATTTCTGTAACAGAAAGGGGAAGTAACCACTACGGGGAGTTTGTATTTGTACAGGAGTGGAATTAAATCGTTAGACCTTTATCGAAAAAGTGATCGTATATAATTTCAAGTTTTACATGATTGACTTGAGCGAGTGCGTAGTTTACAAACTACAAATAAATAGATTTATCATCTATGTCAGAGAATTAAAATTGAAAGTGAAACACACCAAGCAAATGTGTCATGGCATGGATTGTCTGTAGCCTGTTTAGGGATTTGTGTAAGTAAATACACTTTTAATTACTGTAGGACAAGTGTTTAACGTTGAAACATATGAAATAATGGTGGTTCATATAAATTAACTTAATTCTGATCATTTTAGAAAACATGAGTGATGAATGATTGATGAAAATGTAAGCCTTGAAAATACTATTTGTTCATGAATGCCACCTGTGTCTGTGACTTACATTTTGGACAGTATCCAGAAAGCACCACATTCAATTCCAGTTGTGTTTTAAGTAAAATATTATGGAATATCATTAAGAAAGTTGAACATAGTTATTAATTTAAAAATAAATGGAACAATATGTTATTTTTTCAAGTCTGCTTAGGAGAAGTGTCAGTGTGCAGTGTGTTACCACAGCCTGTTTTCACCAAGTCATTTCCCAGTCTCCCTGTAATCTGTATAACTACATAAAGAGCCTTGTGTAAGCCAGTGTGTAGGTAACATATGCTTTATTTCCAGTATTTAAGTGTTAGCTATACACATATACTATTATTACTTCTAATAAGTTTATCCACAGGTTTTGGACATTATTAATATCCAATTAGTTGATGTCCCTTTAAGATCGTTTGTTTGTAAATGTTAGTCTTGTCCAATGTACGTTTGTGTTGTACCTTGTTCTGTACTGTGAATGTCATGTGACGTCATGTAAATAAAGTGAGTACGTAGGCACGGGTATTAGACCAGTAAAACTAGTTATGATAGTATTAGGGTGTGACAGTTTGAGGTTTGAGATGTATTCACTGCACGTGTAACATTTTACCCATAATCCCACATAACAACCTCTAACCCCGCCTTATTCCGCCCAGCGATTAGACATTTTCCTACATGCGGTATCCGAGAGAAGTCGGGTGACTGAACTCAGTATACTAATAAGATATATATTAGAATTGTTCTACCTCTGAACATATGTCTATGATATTCTATCAAGCCGTTGTCAAGTGCTGGTGCATTGTTTTATCATAAATGAATATTGTTGAATTATTGAATTGTTGTATTGTATGAATTACTGAAATAATGAACCGGTAACGGAAATTGTATTTCATATATTCCGGTATTAGATATTCGTTTCATTGTTTCAGGTTTCAATAGATCATTTAACTCTATTGCGTCACGTAATAAAAGAACAGAAAACTAGAATGGCTTCAATTGATAAATCGAACCAATAGTACACACAACTTCAAAACATCTATGAATTTATCAATGTATATTCTTTGCAAAATATGTGGCATTGTGCAACTGCACTTAGTCTCATACTTCTTATACTAAAAATAAAAAATGAATGAATGGTGTTTTACAGCACATCGACACATAAATAGGTCATATTGTGCGAAGTACGGATGTAAAATGAAACAAACAAAATAAAAACATCCTTGTATTACATCTAAAATATTGAACTTAACCAGGACCCTGACTTAACATAATGTGCCGGCATGGCCCAGCGATAGAATGGTGGACGATAGCAATCTGGAGCTTCCGGGTTCAAGTCACACATGAACCACTGAGTTTCGTCTGTGTTTTCGGACTATACAATTTCCCTCAGCCTTGTTTGTTCCTCAGCCTCGTTTGTTGGATTGGGATTGAAAGTGGGGGTCTTTCCTTCGAGCACGATAAAGAACCATAGAAATATATTCATTAGTAAGAGTAAGGCAGGTTCTCAAATTCCTATGTGTCCTCCTTCCCCTCTCTGGGGCGGCTCTAAATAAGATATACCGGTAATGTGTTAATAAGCCGAAAACGATTTTTTTTTTAATTCATCGTACGTGTTAAAATGTTCTAGTAATCACTAATGATCTACATATTTCAATTCTACAACTGGTTAACTATTTAAGTTGAAACGAAATCTGGTTACGGTAAACAAAATTTGTATCATTTTTTTCATTTTCCTATATATGCCCTTCTCCTCTCTCAAGGGCGGCTCTAAATGACATATAATGTGTTGTTGAGCCAACTTTAAAAGGCCAGATTATTTTTTTTCGGTTCTTAGACCCTCCAACCCATTTTTTTTGTAAATGAATAACAAAAAAATAAATTCAACAGGTTTTTTTTTTATCACAAAAAAACGGTAAGAAAAGTAACCGGGGATACCCGTATTTTAGTCCCGCATTTCAAACCACCAGTGATCATGTTAAACAATTAAAGTAAAATTAGAAGGTCATGTTATATATTATTTTTTTTCTGGTCAATGATCCCACCATGTTCTGTTCAATTTATATAATTCAACTCACCAACGTGTTACCTATTTAAGTTGAAACCAACATATGTATGGTTAAACAGAATCTGTATCATTTTTATTTTCAGAGTCCCTGATGTCCTGAGACGCTGGGAGTTAGCTGTAAAATGTTACTGAAGTCACAAAATATGGGAGGATTTTATTGAAACAAGTGTCTAGTCAGATATATAATAACTTTTTACCGAATCAGAAATATCTGAACGAACAAGAATAGAATAATGCGACGGTGTAAAATTGATAACTGCGGTCTGAATCGAAATTTTTACAAAAAGAAAATGGCGGCGTTTTGTGATTCAGTTATCAATTTTACGCCTACCTAGTTTTACAGGAGTGAACACTTTTTGTAAAATGTCAGTTTTGGATTACGTCGTCAATACGTAGAATATGTTTACACGTTGGTAAACGTTGAGAATATGTTTACACGTTGGTAAACGTTGAATCCACTGAGTTTTGATAGCGATATCTGATGCAGGGTGTTCACACTGGGATAAACAATTGGAAATATACACAGGTTAACGTAATGAAGGAAACAGTTGACTGTCTTAGAACTCTGCAGGCAAATAACACGTGAGTTCAAATGTGTACATGTACAACTCTTTTTTTTGGTTTGTTCATGCAGTGTTTTCTTGAAATTTGCAAGCACATCGATGGTGTTAATGTTGACAAACTGTGTAAATAGTAAACATAACTGGATCAGCCGTGACAGTTGTTGATTTCATTGAATTATTCATATGATTCCTCTCTCAGAATCATTCTTGTTTGTATAACAAGACCTGTAGCCATAGACATGAGGCCCTTCCAAGGGTGATCCTAATCCGAGCCTTCTCTGACCTTACCAGCCCTTTTTACGATTTTTGATATTTCATCTGGCTGTGTATAAAGCCACAATTTTTTTTTTAAAAAAAAAAGGCTTTTAGGGTCAGAGAAGGCTCGGATTATGGTGGTCCATGTGATCCCCATAACGTTTTGCTTTGTTCCTCAAAAATATGTTTCCTTGTTCCCCAAAACCGCTGAGAGACCCCCAGCCCTGAACCCTGTGAAGGGATACACCTTATGGTATGCATGTATTGGCCAGTGTCAAACCCCACATATGCTGCATGGCCATGGGACACAGCAATTCCTAAACCACATCCCTGCCACCCCCTTCTCTACATTTACCCACAGGCAGCTGACGCATACCCTCCCCATGGACTTTTTACCCTTCTTTGATGCGGCCTGTAAAAGGCTCATTCCCCACTCTCATTTCTTTTAATAGCATGCAGACTTCCCCACTTTTTAAACTTACATTTGAAATTTCATTCCCCATTTATGTATTCCACCCACAATTAAGAGCAAAAGGCCCCTTCCCAAAAACTGGTAAAAAGGCCCAGGCCCCTACTGCCCCCACCACTATCCCCAACCCCTACCCCTCTCTTCTACGTCCCTCCCGCATATTTTCTCTACAAACCCTACTTAAAATGTGTTCAATGAAATGCTAAATACTGCAACACTTGGTTTTCAATTAAAAACAAAATATACACTGCATTCCAGTTCTATGTTATGTGATTGACTCCGCTAAAGTGATTTGTGTACCATGAACAGGGCTTTTTTACCTTATGTAACAGAGACACCTCTAAAAGGCCTCTTTCCCAATTGAGAACTTGACTGTTTTTTTTCCCAATTGTGGCAGAAATATTTGCCAATCAGAAAGCAGCAGTGTCTCAGAATTTGAGAAAAAGCATTAATTCTGCAATGTGTTTTTGTCTGTGGAGTCAGTTCTGACTGAGAAACAGTAATTATAATAACCGTTGGCTGAAAATATAAATAAAGCATAGTATTGTCAAATTTACTTAATTGGTAAAATCTTACATCTTTCCCAAAATGAGAAATAAGCTCGTATATTTTCCCCAAAATGGACAGGCCTGAACCTCTTCCAATTTTGTGGAAAAAAGCCCTGATGAACAAATTTCTAAGTAACAGTACATAGAAATAAGAATTGAATACATAGATCTATCTAATTATTATTTAATTTCAGCGAAATGTTCAGATCCAAATGAAATTTGGCAATTGCGTTTATACACTGTGTCATTATTTTTTTCATAGGGAGACATCAGTCTCACAGACATGATGCCTGCATCTTACATATTCTGATCTGAAATGCGACTCTTGTTTGGATGAGGTGAGGTTGGAGGAGCTCACAAAAACAAGATGGATTTCATAGAGGTTTGTAAGCAGAACTTATTTGTATGGTGGGGAAGCATTTCACATCAATGCCAAAAACATAATAAAATAATAATAATTAAATAAATCAAGTTAAAACACCTGGTAACCTTACCTTGAAAGGTGGAACTGAGAGACAGTATAATGTAAAGCATGAACAGGATCTTAAACAATACATACATTCTCAGTATTAAAAAAACAAAACATTTGGTAATCTTTTTCAGTAAATTTTATATTGACTAAGACCGGATTAAATATACAGGTCTGTGTTTACTGTATTAAACCAGATAAACTCCCTTAATACACTGCTGACTCCTCTTTTTATTGGGAATAAAATAATAATCAGTCATTCTGAGGTAAAAAAATAATATAATCTGTTTGAATATGTTTAAGCCTGCAGCCAGTCAGATTTTTCTTTATTTAATGTTCTTGTGGTCTGAATATAATTCATGGAGTAAAAAAATGATAACAAGTAAATATTTGATACCAAATAAATATACTGGCCCACTTATTTGTTCTATATAAAATACATATTTTGTATATTATTAAAAGTGATCAAGTTTTAGCATTTCATGTACAGCAGTTATTTAAGTTGTAATACTCAAGTGTTTGCATTTTCTTTATTTTTCAGACAAGATGCTGCCATTTTCACAACACAAGGTTACGGTATACAACTGTAGTGGATCAAAGTATTGAAGAATAAATTGAATGGATTATCTTGAACTACATCTACAGTTCTTGTTCTCAACACTAATTGACAATCAAGTTTTTCACAAGGATCTGTGCATGCTGGTTTCCTCCCACATGCATTTAGCGCTGTCATCCATGCCAATGAGAGTGATGTGAAAAGTAGTTTTGATTATTTAATACTCAATAAAAAAACACTCATCATTCCATTTGAGACGTTGAAGTACACAGTTTTATTGAACTGACTGTTACGTGTACATATAACGGAGAATACATGTGAGAATACATGTTGATGGTGAACTATGTTCAAGTCCTGTGACACAACTAACATATTAATTATGGACCTTAAAGGGACACACAGAAATCTTGATTTGTTGAAAAGCTAACAACTCGCAGCGTCCCATTAGTTTTTCTATATAATTCACATTTTTGCAATCATTAATATTAATACTAGAATAGTGCAAAGCTAATAATTATTATTATATTACTAAACTGTTGATAATATTGCACCAATAATTTATACATTTCACTCACAGCCATTACCAGATTATATGTTTGACATGCCTATTAAACAAATGATCACTTTTTTCAGTTGAATGACTTATGAATTCATTAAACCTGAGTATATCCAACATTTAAACTACACTTGACCTCCCTATAATATATATATCTGTGCCAGTGGACATGGCAGACGCTTAGGGATCACGTTAAGCTCTGTCAGGTCTCATGTAAGATCCTCTGTTACCTTGTCACAGGATGACCTTAGTGGTTGGGCTAACTAAGGAAAGAATCAATGACGGTGAATGCACTAACATAAGTTTAATGCAACTTTTAAAATATGTTTAATTTATATACAATTATCTAAAAAAAACAAGCGAATACACAAATGAACTATGAAAAGAATGTTCTTAAACAATACATTGTTATAAATACTGAATGTATAAGACACTTAAATACTGAATGTATAAGACACTTAAGTGTTGTTAAAGCTATAACAATGTTGATCTATGATCTAGCGTGATAACTGTGATGCGCAAGAGCTCATGAAGATGATGATGCGCGAATTGCCTTCTGTAAGGGTTGATGACGCGATGTAATGATAGTTAACCTCCACTGAGATTGTGAGTGATGTTCCTTCAGTGAGGACTGATGACGGGCCCACCTTGTGTCCCGGGGGTTGTCGCTAATAAAACCTGGCCATGCTGCGCAGGTACGGGGACCGTCTCCAACGCTCGTTACGTTAATCGTGGAAGCTTAGCTCCACTCCGGAATATCCAAACATGGATGGCTTATATCCTGGATGGCTTAGGCTGTAATTATACATACGTTTTAGATGTCGGTTGACAAACATAACAATCTTGCATAATTATCATTACCCAATCAAATCAGTATTTAATAAATATATGTAAGCTGTACTAATGATGAGTAGCAATGTATACATATTCTACAACGCCATGTATACGCCATGTACGTCGCTGTTAATCAATGCCCCTAATACATGTCATATAAACATTATCAAATCACTCGTATATTACACTCTCTGAGTTATGCATGCACGCATGTCAACTATTGACCACATTATACAACGCTATGCATACGCGTCTAACGTTTATCCTAGTCACTCATCTCATTGTTAACTAATGTTAACAATCGTGTATTACAATTTTGCCGTTTAAGGAAGATAGACCTAAACGTTTACATGCATTAGCACAAAACTAAACTTATGACACGGCCTCTCTGGCGGCCACTTAAAATGTGCACGCTTTTACGTGTTACATGAATATATCCTGAATTTGTTTCAACTCGAACAATAGATTAGGGTGTAACTGATAACTTACAAGAGCCAATACGCTCTACCCGTGACATTTTGTGACATACCTATGTTCATGAAACACACATTTTCGTCTTACTCTATGAAAATATGGATAAAGTTCTTCCTTAGCAATTATTCAATGCTATTTATTTTGGCAAAGTTGTGGTTAGAGCATAATATTATGTACATTGAATATGAAAATGAAACGCATTACGTATTTGAATAGACGCTTATAGTCTTCCGGACCGCCTCCAATCCATTTAAAATAAATCAGGAATGATAAATGTCCTTGCTGACAAAAGCACATGACAGACTTCCGTGTTATAATACATGATGCTGTTTTTCATGCTTTTCTCATTTTGGCGACCATCTTAAAGTTTTAAGTACGTTAGAAAATTAAAAAATAGAAGAAGGTGCACAGTAGCCGATTTATAAGTTAAATATAGTAAGGCCAAACAAAAAAATAGGTGTGTTTCCTAGTGCATGCTCTAAAAAAATATAGTCGGTCGGTAGGCATTTTCTTTTCCTTGTTTTCTTATTTGTTTTTGGAGCAAGATATTGTGAGATTCTACATGTATTTATATCATAAACCCCATTCAAGTTGATGATACAGCTGAAAGTTTCTCTGTGATGTCAGTTTACCTCGATATATTGTGATAAATCATTGTTCAAACAAATATATATTTTTTTTCATAAAAGGTTTTAGGGTCGGCCCCTTAAAAATAGGGTCGGTCGGGCCACCGGAAACACAGGTAATTTTTTTTTGGCCTACTATAAATAAGTAAATATATAATGTTAATAGCTCTTATTTATCCCATGTTGAGACGACACACAAGCTAGACCACGAGACAATATACGTTTTAATTGAATTGAATGTTGTTTAACGGCTCATCAACACAGTATAGGTTATTTAGAGCCGCCCCAGAGAGAGGGGAAGGAATACATATAAATCTGGGAACCTGCCCTAATCTTGTTATCGAACAGATTCCTATGGTTCTTTAACGTGCTCGGAGGATAAACCGATACACGTCCGGTTTACGTCCCCATCCGACGGACGAGACTAAGGGAAAGTGTCCTGGTCATCGCTAACCCGGCCGAATCCGAATTTTATTGAGAAAAAAAAAATCTACAAAAGGATACCAAGTTTGGGGTTATTACCCTCGCGAGCCTATTTACCCTATAGACTGTAGGGTTCTGCCCATCCCTTACTGATTGGTACTAATATAGTTTCATAAAATATGGTAGGTGTTTTTGTCGTAGCTCTGCGTAAGCACGGACCCTACGCCTAACTCGGAAATCGGATATGTAAAAAGTCCATCAGAGTTTTATAACTCTGAAATATACGCCAGAACGCGCATTGTAACATCAAAAAAACATAATACGGGTAGCATGACCCCGAACCCCTCTAGGATAAATTAACGGAGTATGGGCGGGAGTGACCCCGAACCCCACTAATATGAGTTAAACTGTGTGTGTGGTGGCGGTGGGGTAGGGGTGCAGCAGGGTACACATACATGTAAGTGGTCGATTGCCAATCATGTGTTCTTGGTATCTCAGATGTAAAGGCGCTGGCACGGTTTAATACACAGATTGTTTCAAAGATGCTATTTCACAGACTTTCAAAAAAGAGGCCTCGGTTACACAGTGGAAAAGGCGTTGAACCTAAGGAGCTGGAGCCCTGGTGATGGCATGTCTAATGGGACTATTCACCCTTCTTACCTCCCTCTGGGGTCGCTGTTCAAATCAATAAAGCCCTAGTTCATATTATATTTGCGTCGACAATCCAAATGGCCTTTAAAATACATTTAAAATCATAGTTCGCATTCTAGATTAATTCTGTCCATTTAAAAAAAATGTGCTGGGTGGGGGTTGGGCGGGGTTGGATGGGTCGAAAGGATAATAGCCAATGATACTTTTTTTAAAGGGCTCTTCGACCAAAATAAATAAATAAAAACACACGTCCTTTCGAAGATTTAAAAAATTGTCCGCGTACACCTTTTCACCCTGTGATTATACTAGTACAAGCATTGTGACGTCACAATTCTGTGTTGGAATTTGGTCTTT
The DNA here is from genome assembly GCA_037043455.1 of Cyrtodaria siliqua. Lineage (NCBI taxonomy): Eukaryota > Metazoa > Mollusca > Bivalvia > Adapedonta > Hiatellidae > Cyrtodaria > Cyrtodaria siliqua. The sequence continues at coordinate 84,168 of JAWPHD010005105.1, forward strand.
GGGGAAACACGGTATTGATTTTTTTGCAATATTTTCAATAACATTCGAATTTAAAATATATCATGTTAGCATAAATATTTTGTCTCTTATCGACTGTCTGTTCACTACAATATATCAGGTAATTTCATAATTTATCACATACAGAGCTGACCGATGTATTGCATGCCGTATTCCATGCCGTGTAACAAAACTACACAAAAATGACGCTCGAAACGCTTGCGTAAAACAGTGACCAAACGTTTTTTTGGGTAAAAAAAAGTACTTTTTTCAAATTCGCTTGAAAATTCACATTCTGCCAGAGGTAGGAATAAACTCATCGTTCATGTTCTTGTCTTTTTTCTCGCTGTTAAAATCTTCATACAAATCGAGATACAAAATAAAAAAATTGAAGTCGATCGATAAACAGCTGACATTTTGCTCTTTCGCATGTTTGTTGACTGAAATAATTTGCACAATAACACAACATATACCTAAATTTATTTTTAAAAGTAGGCCATGAAAATGATGGTTATTTTATAAAGAAATGGCTCGTATACATTATGTTTTAATTGTAGTGATAAAAATATGATTCTGAAAGTTTTTTGTATGAAGCACACGGTTGAAGAGAGTCTCACTTTTCTGTGTGTAATTTTATGAACGGTCATGAAACGTTTTTTTGGGTAGAAAAAAGTACCTTTTCCAGGCCTGTAAAGGAAAACTTTTACTTGACTTTAATGCTTTCGTCTTTTTTCTCGCTATAAAAACAAACTGTAAGTATCAATTTGATTAAAAGCTAAAATTTCACATAAATTTTGGAAACGATCGGTAATTTGTAAAAGCCTAGAAATCGTATTTTTAATAAAAAAGAATCGACAAAACACGTAAAAACTTAAAATTCATTCTGTAACAAACGAATTGATGCATTTGTTTATGTGTGTCATCATTGTACATTGTCAGTTGAATACAGTTTACATCACTGGTGTCATTTTGACCGCCATCCTGAAATCTGCTCAAAACGCAGTTTGTTTACGTTTTTTGCGCGTGACGTTTTTAAGTATATATCCCTCCGCGGCGGCTTGGCGCAACCACTGTTAAGACCTTAATATGTACCTTAAATGTTTATTGTTTACCATCGAATGGTGAGGCGGCATATGGTGTTAGTCATCTGTGCGTCTAAATCCTTCCACAGATTTTAACCAATTATTTCGAAACTTTACATGATGTTTATCTATGTCAGATGTCAAGAGGTGCATATCGATTTTATTTATGAATATTCTTGCATTGTACAATTTTCCACGGATTGTTTTCAGTGCGGTCATTCGTTTCCCATGGACATATTGAGTTGTGGATATGTTCAGTTGCCCTCTTTATATTTGTATATATTCTCATTTTTACCTCTCACGTCTGCGGGTTCAAATCCCACTGGGAGCTCAACTTGTAGCTGAGAAAGTGTCGATTCTTACGGATTGCAGAAAGTATACAGTACTGATTCTACCCAGGAAATATGGCCTAAAAGGTGCTATAATGACATAAAACACCATTCAACTTTAAAAATATAAAGTAAAAAAGTGGCCTTCTTTTCTTTCCTTCGATACTATCAGAATCATTGAATAAGTATTACGACAGTGTTTCTGTCTGATAGAAAATTCATCTTAGGTTTCAACCGACAAATGGTCTATATTTAAGCTAATACAAGTAAGATCCCCTCAAACCCTTTTATGTGTGGGCGCATCCTTATAAAATCTCAGCTCAGATGCCTCCCCCTCCCCCCCTTCTGTCCATCACCGACTCCCATCTTGAACAGTAGCGATTGTTACGTACACTTTTCACATATGAGAGGGTGCCCAATACTACTCGCTCCATCGAATACGCGCCTGTAGTTCTTGCGAGGACATACGGTCGAGTCAAATAACTCGTATTTTGGTGTACTTTTGATAAAGAAATAACATGCTGTTCGTGACATGCAGCAGAATTCATGTAATATGTGAGCTAAAACAACAATTCAAGTATCTCTTCGTATTTTATTTAACAATAAACACACGATTGTTGTCATTTTAAACGTATTCTAAAAATTGCATCTCTTACAGTTATCGCCGATCGCTTCGACATTTACAAGGCGGGTCTGCATTTATCACGCAGTCAAGCTTTAAAAAAAAATCGGTACAGCCGAAAATCACGAAACTTAAAGCGGAACTAAAATTTCATCATCAAAAATCTTCCAAATTATGTGTTTTAAAAAACGCAAAATAGCGGACATTTTTTTTTTGACGTTGCTGAAAGATGACGTACTACTTTTCGTTGCCATGCGTCACCAGCTATTTAATAGATGTAGGAAAATATCAAGGCTGCGCACCTACTGTATGGTATATTCAATGTATTATGCACAATACAATCATGCTATCGAACGCCAATGGTTATTATTATAGCTGATAATATGAGTACAACTATGATTTAATGATAAAATCGTTAAAATACACAAATGTTGAGAACCTTTTTAGAGATAACCATGCCAAGATTTTCAACCTGGGACGGTATGTGAGTGGTTTTCCGGTCTAAAACGTAATTTCAGAACATAAAGCCAACCACATACCGTCCCAGATTGAAAATATTAGCATGGTTATCTCGATTCTAATGCTTTTCCATTCAAAAGCTACAAATATAAAACAAAATCATACATATTAACACACTTGTTTTTCTTTGAAAACTCAAATTCACGGATGCCAGGATTCTGTTGACGTCATCCAATGACGTCGTTTGTATCAACGGTATGTGACGTCACATAGTTTTCAGACGGTTAATCGAGGGTTTTACGGTCGCAAATTTGAGACGTTAGCCAATGGAGCAACGTGTTACATAATAGTTGCATTACAATATGTGAATAATAACTCCCAGAATGAGAATTGCTCCCGAAGGCGTACTAATTTTAAAATATCGGTAGATCTATGACATTCAATTTGACAATGTTCTCGCACATATACCACATTGGTGTATATTTGCCATACATGCTCCATCTGTATATTGTATATTCTTGTATATAGCCATAACTGTAAAGAACCGAGTGAAAACATTTGCATTTACTGTAGATCTAGTGTATTATACACACATTCTTTTGTTTTCCGAAATTCTGAATGGTTTAATCATTTTCCCCGAGTCAAGATGACACTCGTAATTCAGTTAATACGAGACATAAACTGAATATATATATCGCTAAAGCCGACAAATCGTAACGTTAAATATATGCGTTTTAAAACATGTTCTAAACAATCTATCCAAAATGTAAACGATTACTATTGATTTTAATGCACGGTTTAAGTTTGCATTCATCCTGATCTGTATAATATGTAATTCTCCAAATATTCACACTAGCGTATTCTTCTTTGATTTATTTATAAATTGTATTTTGTCCAGGTTACTATCGTTTACCGCCTTACAACGTTCATCAATCCAGCTACGAGGAGTGCAGTACCACCACCACCACCCAATAGGTAATTCCTCCATGTTTTTATCTTTAACTTCCAATCGATCGCATCAACGAGTATTTTCACTTCGTCATAAAGCGAAAATTTCTTCGTAGGTGAAGATGTTTCAAGATGTTCTCTCAGAACGCCTGTATGCATTGGGATAGATTCATAACTGTAGCAGTTAGTTCCATCACACGATAACTCTTCAATCATTTCCAGCAATTTGCCATTCATTGTATCAGATGAGCAAGAATTTTCGATTCTCGCAACTCGATTTCCACATCCATTCATCAATTTCAGAGTACTGTTAGAACTTGTCCAAAACTGGTCAGTCACTATCTGAGGAAAACTTATTACCTCCGGTGAAAATTACTATGGTGTTTTTTAGAAACTCTTCTCCAATTGTAATTCGCATCATATCCACGGTTAGCAAATCCTCTTGTGTGAAACGGTCGGATGAACACATGAGGGTTGGGGCGAAGATTTAGACTCTCCCGAATTTGCTGGGCTCTTTGTGCAATACTGTATTGTGGGTCACACATCCCTGGTGTGTCAACAACGACGTTTTCTTTGTGCTGATCATTTTGGAAACATTTAGCCTTTGAACCCTCGTCTGATACCGGATCTAGGCCTTGACCAATTTTGAAATAAGAGCCACCAAGGATTGTATTTCCTGTGGAACTTTTACCATTTCCGGTCTTTCCCACAATGATGATACGCCTCTCATTCTCCATTGTCTTTCGGGACATTCCGGCTGTAAAGATGTAATTAGCTGAAATAAGATAAGAAAGTGATATAGTAAAGTTTTGAGTTGACTAAGTTATCACGCGTGCACGCGCGCGCGTGTGTGTGTGGAGGGTTGGGGTGGATGGTGTGGGTGGTGGTTAAGCTCCTACACAACTCATTATGACCAATTTATGCACGCACGCATGCATGCACTTACATCATGCACGCTCCCACACTAAGAATATGAATATATAATATTTATTTGTATGTGCGCGGTGCCAACTGCACGCGGATGTCGATGGAACGTTTGACTAGAGACCGTTTACTCCTGATTTTAGTCCTCCTTATGTAGTATCTAATTTCTAAAAGTGAGTATTACCTAGGTTTAAAAAGAGGACTTTTGTAAGTTTAGAATGTAACTCCATCCTGCATTTTTTAAGGGAAGTAGGACAATCTGTATAAAACATGAAATATGAATATATGAAATATCTTTCGTTACTATTTTCCAGAGAATACATAACACAATTTCTCAGAGGAGTGTGGAGGTAGTATAGTGAACTTGTGACATATTTTGTTGATTGTAAACATTTTTCCACTGACAAAGGCGGAGGACTATTGATTTTGCCATTCATTCCGTCGTTACGTCGTTTCGTCGCCACTTTCGTTTTCGACCAATAACTATAATATTTATAATCCGATCTTGATGAAACGTTACGACAATCTTATGTCCATAATATCTAGGCCAAGTTTGATACCCAGCCAGATCGCACCTATACTAACGGATTTTTCAAAATCCACGTTTGTATTTCTTGTTTCTGTTTGTTGCTTCCAAGTGAGTCCCTTTTCAGTTTTTATTATCATTCACATTAGCGTTTGTTTAGTGCTGTGTGGCGGCCGTAAAATATTGCCCCGACTACAAATCAGTAGTGTTATACTTACTGGTCCTTTGAGATTATCAAGTTCAATCTTTGTGGCTTTAAAGTAGTGTTACCTATACATGTTTAAATGTATTGTTGCATGTATCTAAATGTGTACATGCATTGTTGCGTGTTTATTATTGATTTGGCTTTGAAGATAGTTAGATGTAAACATGTTTATCTGGTATTCAAATTATTTATGCAAATTCGTTTATGATGAAAATTAGACTGTTCTCATTGGACTATTTTATGCAAATGCATTTATGATGAAATTTGGACTATTTTTATTGGATGGTTTTAGTGGGAAAGCCTCCATGAACTATCTGTGACAGTATATTAACAAATTCTGGGGGTTCTATTGAGATCAGTTTCAGTAAAGTTAGATTTGGATGCTTTTACAAAATATCATTGTGAGAGGATTTAATACATATTGTGCTCATTCATAATGACAGTGAGATTGGATATTTGGACTAAACCAGAAATGTTGGAAATTAATTTGAACTGTACTGTTTTGGATTAAAGAGACACTTACTGTTTTGGATTAAACAGACACTTACTGTTTCGGATTAAACAGACACTTCAAGAATTGGATATTGATGAAAAATTGGAGTTGTGTATTCCGTAAGTGAATATTTTATGTAAATAAATGTGTTAATTATAATATTTTACGTGGCTGGTTTTGCTTCCTTTCTTGTTACATTTTACTCGAACAGAAATTAGGGGCTCGTCCGAGATTGAAACATTTTCGATGCTTTATTAATTTATACATTGTTTTGGCAATAATAAAATAATAAATAAAAAATAAAAGCACGAAACTAATTGTACAGTTTGTACATTTTCAATAAATTAAAGAGTGAAACCAGCTACAATCAAAATGTTTTTTGAACTTGAGAAATTTGTTGCTACGCCTACCCAGGAGGAGTTTGATTCACTTAACAAGATGAATTGCCTGCAAAACATTATAAGTTATCGAAATGTAAATCTTCTACGAGAATATCTGATATTAAAAATATTTTGGTGCAATTTTTGGTTGATGAAGACATTTTTGGAGAGGAATCATTCAATTTGTTGGAAACAGAGTCTGAATTAAAATAAAAAGAAATTGAATTAAAAACCTGAAAATAAATTGAATTAGAAAAAATGAAAATAGAAAAAAAAAGAAAGAAAAAAAAAGAAATGGAAATGAAATTTAAGGAAGAAAAAGAAAGAAGATAATTTGAATTAGAGATGCGGAATATTGATTCGGCAAGCAAGGCAAGTTCACTTTCTTCACTTTCACCGCCACTCTCCCACTCATCTTCGTTTTATGTTACTAAACATATTAGATTAGTACCGCCTTTTCAAGAAAAGGAAGTTGACAAATATTTTCTTCATTTTGAGAAAATTGCTGAAAATTTGAAATGGCCAATAGAACATTGGACATTACTTTTACAGAGTAAAGCCCGTGAACAGACTCAATAAAACCGAGTCTGCTACTTTTATCTCTTGTTTGTGTTTGCTGCTTCCAAGGGATCCACTTTTCAGTATGTATTTACTCTCAGTTAAATGTAGAACAAAGTTCTTGATACATGTACCAAACTGTTAAAGATATTATCTTAAAAGCTTATGAATTGGTTTCTGAGGCATATAGGCAGAAGTTCAGATATTGTAAGAAAGAAAGTGATCGAACACGTGTTGAATTTGTTCGAACCAAATAACAGTTATTTGATAGATGGTGTGCATACAAGAACATTGAGCGCAATCATGATAAGTTAAGTAACTTATTTTAATTGAAGAGTTCAAAAAGTGTATTAACAATGATGTTAAAACCTCTTTAGGTGACCACAAGGCTGAAACTATGGTAGATGGTGCACGTTTGGCGGATGATTATTCGCTAACTCACAAGGTCTCTTTTATTCAAATATCAAGCCCTCAGCAGCATTCTTCATTTACGAAACTCTCTCACTCGTACGATAGTACTTCTTAATCTTAGTCTCGTACTTTCAGTACTTATCAAAACATCAAGCATCTAATGAGAATATTGATCAAAAATCCTTATCTCAAATTTCTTGCAATTATTGCAAAAACAAAGGTCACCTCATTTCTGAGTGCTTTACTTTGAAAAGGAGGCAACAACAAAACGAGGGTATACAACCTACTGGTCTCACCTCTTTAAGGTTCCACGAATTCCGAGAATTGACGACTGTATTGACAAAATTGGAAATGCAAAATACGTTACAAAATTTGATCTTTTGAAAGGATTTTGGCAAGTTCCTCTCATAGAAAGAGCAAAAGAAGTTTCAGCATGTGTTACTCCAGATGGACTGTTTCAATATAAAGTTATGCCATTTGGAATGAAAAACTCCAGCAACGTTACAACGTTTCGTCACTATGTTAATCTCCGGTTTAGATGGATGTGACGCGTACATCGATGATGCGATCATTTACAACAACACATGGGAAGACCATTTACAGACCATTAGAAGTTTCTTCGATCGTCTTACTGATGCGAATTTAACCGTCGACCTCAACAAAGGTGAATTTTGGCGGGTAATTGTCACATTTTTAGGGTCAGGGTCAGGTTAAACCTTTTGAGGCTCAGGTCAAGGTTATTTCTGAATTTCCTGTACCGACTTGTAAAAAGCAATTGATGCGTTCTTTCGGTATGGTTTGTTATTATAAAAACAAGGGTTGCGCGCAATATGGTAAAGTGACGTGTCCACCAAACATGTTTCAAATGACCTTCATCTTGATAAAATCGAGGATTAATGCAACATCAGGTACCTTTGTCTGCATTCAAAAGGGTAGCGTTCATAGTTTTCCATAAAAAGAGCTACATATAGGCTTTACTTATAGACAGTGTCCCTTTTAAAAGTTAATTTCATACTGAAAATGCTGAAAATGGCAGGCAAAAATATCCACTATTATCCACCATTTTAATTGGAAGTTTCATGTTATGGAGCAGCTTACTTCTTGCAAGACGAAATATGTCGACCGAGGAAAAAAACAACACTAAATTGGTCTACATGAGAAACTACCCATTTGTAGCTCTGAAAAAAAGACAGTAGAAGATTTACATGTACAGTTTTATATTCCAAACATGAGATTTTGAGTGAAGCGGTACAGACGTTGATGAATGGAGTGATACATGCTGCTTAACTATTAAACTATTACTATATGTAAGACACTTAGACATTCAGATCTAGGTATATATATGTGCACGTTATTTGTATTTATCACCATTTCTAGCATAAAATTAAAGAATACGCTTCCAGTTTCGATTCAAACCTATCTATATAATACTGACTGTCGAGGTATATTTTGAAGGTCAGTATTTAGGGTTATTCAGCTGGAGAAATAAATTCGGGTTAATCATTAGTAATTCTATTTATAGATATAGCTGTTTATAGAATGTATTGCTGTTTTATATTTACAAAGGAACTAACTCTTTTGGTGATGTTTCACAGAGGTGGAACCCTGTCAGATGACTGATAGTGAGTCAAGTCTGAGAAAAATACATTTGATGTTTATAATAATATAATAATAATAGTAACAACAAACTTTTAAGGTCGCGAAATTCAAAATATGCTAATACTAAAAGCTAATATTTTAAATTGCTATTAACACTGAGGCTCGTGTACTTTTTAAATCATTGTTGAGAATCCTAGCTCTGTGTAGTATCCATTTGGACAAATTAACATAAAAATGATTAATGCAAATGTTTTACTTTCTAAATGGCTGCTTACAGAGCTGTAGTTTGTTGTACTCCATAGGGGAGGAATTATTCTGATGCGGTCGATAAGGGAATGTTAATGAGGCATTGTATATTTGCACAAAGATATATTTAGTTAATATATTTATATCAAGCAGATATAATCATTGCGTGGTCCCGCCTTAATTCCTTTGGGCAATGGGAAAGCGTATGTTAGCAGGATTTTATAGCGGATATTTCGACAATAGAACACGTTTAAAAACATTTTTATTTAAGAATGCAGTAGCCTGTTTAAAATTACCTACTGGATGTTTTAATTTTACAATATGCATTTTTTAAAGCCGACATTAAGGTTTTATTTCATACCCCCAGCCAACCCCGTTTTCGCTTCTTGATGTGGGGGTTGGATGGGGTATGAAAGTTAATACTCGGACCACGCAATGTACTGTTATTTTTTGTGTTGTTTTTGTCTCATATTGAGGTTAATATTCAAATCATTGCTGAGAAGATATATTTATAGTATATTTATATCGGGCAGATATAATATTGTTATTTGTGTATGGTGTCTTTGTCTAACATTGAGGTTCATATTCAAATATTGAGAATATTATCTCTGTGCAGCATCCATTTGAGCTAAAATTAACGTTATTTTATGCAAACGTTAAATAGCTACTTCCGTAACTATATACTGATGTAAATGATAATCAATAGCTATTTCCATAGCTATTGATGGAACATTTAACTGTATTATTCCTATAAAGTTGTAAATTGTTGTGCTTCACAGAGGTGAAATTCTTCTTAATATAAGTCAATAAGAGAAAGAATTATAGAGCATAGTTTGTACGGAAAAAAATGTGTTTGTATATGAAATAGATATAATGCTATTTTTGTTGTTGACAATGTTGTTGTTTTTATACAGTAAAAATGGTGCTTCATTGGGGTATAAGATTACCTACACTGCCATGGAGATTACTATATTTATACCCCTAGTCTTTGCTCTCTTTTAAAATTAAATTTAGGAGCTACATTTTTCTTTTTGTTTACATTTTTGTTGTTTTTGATCATAAATTGTTTGTTTTTTCACTACTTGACTTCAGAAGTGGTCCCTAGGAATTTCTATTTTGGAAAGGTGGTAAATGAACATGAAGAGGCATTATAATTTTAAAAAATGTGGTCTAGGTTTCTTAAGTTTGTTCAAAAAGAAGATAGTTAAGCAATATACATTTGTAATAGACAGCTATGACTAATTTGAAAATAGGTAGTATTAACTGCTGAGGCTTAATCACAGACTCACTGAAAAGAAGAAACATATTTCATAGATGTATGAACAATTTGCTGGTTGTTCTGGAATGAGAGCTAACTATGAAAAGACACAAGCAATATGGTTCGGGGCTAAAAGGGGTTGTGGTGATGAACTAGTTACTGAAAAAGCAATACTTTGGAATCTTGAGGGGAACTTCAAATTATTAGGAATAGTGTATGACCTAAATAAGGACGATGTGACAATTGATAATTTTAAACAAAAACTATTATCCATAAAAACCTTTTAAAACATCGGTCATTTAGAAAATTAACAATAATTGGGAAAGTTACAGTGATAAAATCTTTGGACCTTCCTATTTTAATACAGTGTTTTACTGTACTTAACACTCAATCTACAGAAATATTACATGAAATAGAAACTGTATTTTACAACTTTATTTGGGATGAAAAAAGAGACAAAATAAAAAGGTAGCCTATGATTAACGAGAAATAAAATGGAGGAATAAAAATGATACATGAAGCATCTTTTTGTGATGCACTTAAAATGACATGGTTTAAAAAACTATGTGATGTGAATTATAAGGTACAATGGGAAACCTTACTTTTGGACAATATTGAACGTTTTGGATGAGATAAATTTCTGTTTATTTCACCCCTTGGATTGAAACATATAGCAATACATTTTAATATCTTTTGGCAAAGTTTAATATGCAAATGGGCTAATATGGAAGATCTGCCTCCCACAACCCCTGAACAATTTCTCTCTCAAAGCATATGGAACAATGATAATATCCAGGTAAATAATAAAATGCTCCTTAAAGAGTCATGGATCCGTCAATCCATATTCTTTATTAATGATTTAGTGAAAGGTGACTGTTCATTCCTAAGCCATCAGGAGTTTTTGACAAAGTACAATTTGAATACCCATTTCTTAGATTATTTTGAAGTTTTGAACGCTATCCCTAGACAATGGAAGAATGCTATCGCAAATCAGAGAAAGCTTGAAAATCCAGAAACCAAATATACGAAAATTCTTAAAGGAAACAAAAAGATAACAGCTCTTTTCTACAGTTTGTTTATTGAAAACATAGCTGTTAAAAATGAAAGATCTATCATAAAATGGGAAACGGAAATTAAACCGGAAACTATGCTTGAATGGGAAACAATGTATTCAACTCCATTCCAGATCCTTGATACAAAGATGCAAAACTTGCAATTCAATTTTTTACACTGGATTATTTATACAAATGCAATGTTATATAAATGTAAACTTATTGAAACAGAGTTATGCACCTTTTGTAACGAAAGTAAAGAAACATATAAACATTTATTTTACGATTGTGCACTTGTTAAAACATTTTTGCTTAGATTAAAGGAACATCTTGATACAGAATGTAACTTGACATTTATATTAACAAAAGAGAACTTTCTTTTGAATACTATTACTAATATGTCAATTGAGAACTTATGTTTGTATATTTGTGCTATATTAGCTAAATACTATGTATATTGTTGTAAAGTTAAGGGTGTTACTCCAAAGTTGAATCCATATATTGAAAAATTAAAGCAAGAAAAAAATGTTGAATTTTATTCTAGATATATGTGCTCGTTTAAAAAATCTGAAATCATTACAAAAAAATGGGATTGCTTAAAGAATATATTCAACTCTTAGCTGTATTTCTCAATACTTAATGTAGTTGATGGATCTTATGTGGATCAACATATATTGTTTTATGTACTTAGTTTGAAAATTGTATAACAATGCTACGAATAAAATCACAACTATAATAAAGCGATAAAGAAATCTAGATATGATCCACCAACATAGCTTTACTCTGCAATTGATACATTGATGTGTATACATAAACATGATGCTACTAACAATGATTTACCTAGTTTTTGCATTGCTATTTTATCTATCTTTGTTATTTTTGAACTACTGTAAGAATTATGACCAATAAAAAAATCTAAAAACCAAAAAATGTTTCATGTTACACAGAGGCTGTTTTCTTTTGCTCTCACAAATTGACATTTTAATTTAAGCAGATATCATGTTTTATCATGAACATGTCATCACAAATTAATGCTGGTATCTGCTTGTGATGCATGAAATAGTTTTAAAGGTCAGGTTTGATTATAAAAACTCCAACATGGCCCTTTTTCAAATCATTATTCTATCAGAGAAGTTTAATCACAAATTTTTATATCATATTTTGCATTTTTAAAGCATTTGTAAACTCAAACTTTGGCATGTAAATACATTAAACATTACTCTGTATATATATAACAAAATAATTGTATCATGTATTTATTTTCCATACAAAACACGTTTGAACTGAATCAAATAAGATGTGCTTTAACGGCTCATCAACTCATTATAGGTTATTTACAGCCACCCCAGACAGAGGGGAAGGATACATAGTAATCCAGGAACCTGCCGTACTATAACTATCAAATCGAATCCTAAGGTTCTTTAATGTTCTTGGAGGATAGACTCCAATACATGGGACTGCATGTATAACAACACAATTATTTTTGTGTTTTATAAGCTGAAAGTAACAGTGTCCCTTTAAATAGAAGATTTTTTTAGCAAACTTGGTTGTTGTGTAATGTTTGTCAACATTAAACATTTTAAGTGCTAAACCTTTAAATATAAAATTGTCTTTATTGTCATTGTCACTGAATCATTATTGTTACTAAAATCTTTTTTTTAATCAATGAGTTTAACTACAGACGGTTGGTTTCTGTTTTCCAACCATCAATTCACATGGAAATGTATATCAAATAGGTTCGTTTAAGTTGCCATGTAATTGCTGCAATTAATTGTTTGGTTTAAACATATCTATTTCCAGAAACTTTACACATGTTGGATATATATAACAATGACAAGTGCAGGTGTTTACATTTTAATCGCACAACTTATCAGTGGCTGTCAAGTGAAAAGTGTATCCGTTCTGTATAATTTTACTTCAATTGTTTTTTTAATCTAAGCATATCAGAAAATGTCAGTGCATATTATAATTAATGTAATGTTCTATGTACGGGTCATTTCAGTGGCTGGAAGTTATTAAAATAACAAGAATTATGTCCAGTGAGTTTAGATATTTAATCTGTCCTTCACCATGTTATATTGTTAAATGTAATAACATTTGGAGATGGTATATGTATTGTGAAATTTGGAGAGAGTACATGTATTTAAGAGACAACTGACCTTGACACAGGGTAAGTTTGAGACTGACAGTTATTGGAATAATAACAATGACCAGTGATATTATTTATCTCATAACGTCCCTTGTTAGCAGTGTCGAACAACCATTTAATATTCTATTGTATGACAAACGTGTAATACAACCTGGAACGATTTTGATTGGTTGAGTTAAACCTGTAACACTACGCAAGTTTATTAACTGAAACTATTTTATTTATTACAAATTCACCCAGATCTGAGTCATAAACTTATTATTTGTGACAGCTTATAAAAATAATGCACGTTATACAAAACGTTGTTGTTGGTTTGTTAAAATGTTGGCGCAAACTGCTATTTTGCAAAGAGGTAAAACACGAACTCTTTTATGCGCAACGTTATGTGTGAGACGCGACGTCATGACGTCACATATTTTATGATGTTTTGGCGCTAAAGTGTGTCTGACGTCGTGGCGGTTCTATGTCCATCTGAATTATTTTTACTAATTTGATTGCAATGTTATGTTATAAAAAGGATCTTAGACTCGTTCCCATTCCATATAAGATTTATGAAACTCGTTATGAATTATTTTTAATTTTAACTCGCCAAAAGGCTCGTTAAAATTAAAATAATTCATTACTCGTTTCATAAATCTTATATGAAATGGGAACTCGTTTAAGGTCCTCCATATATGAAATTTGAACCCTCTACTCTATAGGGCCAAAAAGAAAAATAATTTAGCGCTCATTTTAACACAGTTTTTGAAGACGGTACATGTATTTAAGTAGTATTGACTCCGACCCATGGTCAGTTAGAGAGCTGGAAGTTATTGGCCTTAATACGGACAAAGACAAAGAGGTTATATATGAAATGTAAACACTCTGCTCCAAAGAATAAAAAAAGGTATAAGAATTTAACGCAAACCTTAACAAAACCTTATCAAAAACCTTAACCAAAATCTTAACCAAAAGCGTAACGCTAACATATTGCATTGTAACTTTCTTGTCCTTGGGGTTAGAATGTTCAAATTTTATATATAACCTCCTGGTCATTGTCTTTCCTAATGCCAATAACTTCCAGCCCTTCAATTGACCCTGGGTCGGAGTCAATATCACTTAAATACATGTACCGTCAATATTTGCATTACAATTTACGTGACGATACATGTATTTAAGTGGCATTGACTCGAACCCAGGGTCAGTTGGAGGGTGGAAGTTATTGGCATTAAGACGGACAATGACCAAGAGGTTATATATGAAATTTCAACATTCTACTCCCAAGGACAAAAAAGCTATATTACAATGTGTTGACGCCGTCGAGCCCGCCAACATAAGCGGCGCCTGTCTCGCATTTTTTCAAAAGGCGAGACAACAATTGTCACAACTTTTCTGTCATTGCTGAACCTTTGACAAATGTATTGAGTAAAAGAAGTAAATTTGTTTGGACTGAAAAATGCCAACATTCATTTGATAAATTAAAAGCCATACTAATGAGTGCACCAGTGCTTTCAGCACCAAATTCTGAATTTCATTAGCAGTTGATGCTAGCGACATTGGTGCTGGTACAGTACTTCTGCAAGAAGACAACACTGGTGTTGATTATCCAGTTTGTTACTTTTCGAAAAAGAAAAAGTTCAACAAGCATCAGAACAATTATTCAACTGTTGAAAAAGAGTGTCTTTCACTCATTTTGGCATTACAACATTTTGAAGTGTACTGAAACGCCGATATCTTTGGCTGTTAAATTAGGCCACAAAAAAATAATAACCTGGTTCTCAGGCCACTTTTTCTGAGAAGAGATGCGGGCGGGCGCACTTTTTTTTACAATTTTACAGTGGTCAACAGAAACGCGGGCGATTTTTTTTTTATCCAAACTTTTAATTCCAATACATGTATTGATGCAAAATATCTCGAAGTACATGTGCAATAACCAGTTGGATCAGCTCATCTCTATTGCCGATCATTACCTTATCATTTCTTCCCGACTTATGCTTCTTTCAATCACAATAAGTCCGTTTATTTGTATTTATTGCATGTTGTTGTGAGACTTTGTCGATTAGACGCTTGAATAAATCGCCTGTTCTGTAGCACCTACTAGTTCCAAGCGTCTCAAGCGTCTCAATCTCCTAGATTGGTACCCGTACGACTGCAACACTCACAAGCTAGCGAGCAGAGCGGCAGATAGTCGGCCGCGCACCAGTCTACCGACAAGGTGTACCGGAAGTAAATCAAATCCCATTGAGTCCAATGCTATATTGACAAAGTTTTCTAGTTAGCCATTTTTCAAAATGAAATTCAAACTAAGATTCACTTACATGTTCTTAGTCATGAGACCTGCCTCTCTAGAAAACTGCTGAGAATAGTAGGGGTCATGTGGCATATAAGAAAAATAAAATTCTGATCTTTGTTGATACCGTGAACAAACTGCATTCATTCGGCACCTCTTAAATGTGTTCTACTTTCACTTTCAAAACTGTCAAGTTGATAAATAAAATCATCATACAACCATGCAAATGGTTTTAAGCTATCACAAACATGTCAATAAAGTCATTTCAGCCAGAAAAACAGGCCTTAAATACTCAAAAATGCCTTTTATCACAAAAAAAGTTAGGGATTATATATTTGGGAACTCCTTTCGACTACACCAGGCATGAATACCATAGTGATTTACTTCCGGTACACCACAAGGGGATTCCTCTGAGATAGTTGCATGTAAAAACCGGAACAAAATTTTAAGCGGAACTTTTTCTTCGAAATTTCGATAGCGCATTTCCAATTTTTATTTTATTACTTTTGAGATAAAATCGGCAATGCGGCACCAAAAAAAGACATGCGGGCGGGCCTGAGAACCAGGTATTTAATTTTTTATGGCCTTACGGCCACGTAAAGCGCATTCGAACTGCGATCATGGCCAAGCTTCTGATCTATGTTCTATAAAAAGATATGAAACGTTGGGCTTTACCCCAATATTGATTACACAATGCACGCGTGACATACTTTATCATAGAGGATATTTGTTGATTTGGAGTGAATAAATATAGGATATGTGTTTGTTTGTTTGGAGTGAATATAGGATTTAATCAACGATTTCGTTGGAAAGTATATAATAAATGCATATATTACAACTACGGAAGAAGTGTACGCGCAAAATACACAATCACTTCTCCGTCTTATTCCCAAGGATAGGCCCCATGTTGGTACTTACTATACCAAGTTCTGTACCCGGTGTCCTCCTAAGAAAAGAAGGGGGCTGGGGGGCTTCCGGGTGTGGGGTTTTGAACAAAATGCACCCCCACAAATGGGTTGTATTTTCGTGGTTTTGTAAGAATGGGGTAAGGATTTCTTTCGCGGGGGCATGGGGAGGATATGGGGGAGTGGGTACACAAATTCAACTAGAGAAGTGTGGGGGTGGGGTAACGAACAAAAAAGCGGGGTATGTTGGCTCGAGTGGCCCGAGATTTTTTTTCAGTTTTTTTCCCCTAATACTTTTTTATTAGGAGGTGGTAAGTAGGGGTGTCACGATATCAGAAACCAATATCGCGATATATTGCAATATTTATTAAATTATCGCGATATATATCGCGATATATTGCCTTAATCTTCTGCATGCATTTGTGAGCTGTATTTCTTCTTTAGTTCTTCATGACAAGTATAAAACATAGTACAGTTAAAACATTTTATAATGCTTTAGGATGCACAGCTTTTGACTAGAACAAGAACATGAGAAACAAAACAAAACTCATTTTGCATAGTACAGTAGACAGTACTAGACACGCACAGTCACATTAAGTAGTGTTCTAAAAGTGTTCGCTTTATTTTGAAAGACATATATTTTAGACGGCGTAGAAAGGCAGAATCACCCTACTTTGAAATGGCAATTATTCAATAATGCTTGTGAAAACAGGCTTACCGGTACATATTCGATGATTGATAATTCATCATGTAAGATCGCACCTCGGCTGCAGTACAGACACACTTTAGTGTTTGCCCTAATTTTTCCTCCAATCAGACGGTGAGGAATTTTATTAATTATTATAAGTTATTGGTGTTATTATAACACTAGCTCTCTTATTTTCTGCTTCTTCGGAGTCAGAAATAAATGACTACCTCACACAGTGCATCCCCAACACACAGGCCGTTTCGTAGACTGCGACGACATAAATGAAAATATATTTCTTTGCGCCATTTGTGTATTGAACATACATACATACATAAATTAATAAAGTCCGTTACTCGACAGCACAAAAATAGAACGTCAACACAAAATATCACAATGCGCAATGTCCGGTAAGTTTTGACTGAACGATAACCCAGGTTAAAATACGCGCTGTTTATGTACATTTCGCCGATTTATAAATATTTAAATTATCCTCATTAAAATTATATTTCTTTGCTCTTTAAAACGTGCGTAAAACAAAATTATTTTAACAAACAACAAACACAAATAAAAAACAACGTCAACAAACACAAATAAAGTCAATTTTATTTTTGCCGATTTTATATTTTTTACATGTTTGAGCGCTAGCATTTGTTTTATCTCAGTTCAGTCTAATTAACCGGTAATCAATCAGAAGCCGGTAGCAATCAATTAAACAGTTAATCCAATAAAGTCATAATAGTCTCCACCTGCAAAAAGCATCATAAACTTCAAAGATAATCGTTAAATTATTAACACAATAGCAGCGATTAGATTACACAGTGACACCATTTACAGACAGGTTATTTTCGGCTCTGTGCCACAAGCTGTGACAGCAGCGAATTTGATTGGTCGAGAGGCGATCAAGGTCGTCAGGCAAGGTGTCAATCACTGTTGTGCAGCGCGTGATGTTTGGGCTATCGAAAATAGGTACATGTGTACTGGATTGATGCTTGGAAGCAAATACACGCGCGTTATAAAAACGCACAGGTGGTAAATTAGCTGCGTCAGAATTGGGTCAAATTGAATTACCATGCGTCAAAACGCGCGTGTACGCGTCTATTGAGAACCTATAATAATAATGTATAAATAAAATGGCTGGACGACGCAGCTTCGTGGAGTGGTACAAGTTTTTTTATTTCTCCCTTTCAAATAAGCGTGCAAAGATTAAAAGCCGCGGAAATACGATGGATATAAAAGAAAACACAACACACTTCATGAATATCGCGGAATACCGGTATGTACTTTTAATATCGCGATATTTTATCGCACGGGTGAATACCGCGATTTACCGGTATACCGGTATATCGCGACACCCCTAGTGGTAAGCCGCATATTTTCAGGTGATGTATTTTTTATATACATTTTTTAATCATGGGGTAGTCTGTACATTTTACTGAAGTGAAGTATTTTTTATCATTATTTTTTATTTTAGCTTTTTTAATATGTTATGGGTAGGTGAGGGGTATTTGCAGATTGTTTTATGAGAAGGAGGTAAGAAATTGATTTCCAGGGGATATAGGGTTGTATTTTGTACATTTTTCCTGGTGGCACCGTGGCAGGCTATGAAGAAACGCTTTTCTATTATGTTTTGTTGTTGTTGCTGTTGCTGTTTTAAACTAGGGTGTATTCTGGACTTAAACATACATTTCCTAAAGCGGGGGCGTGGATCAATTAAAGCTTTCTATATCTATGTTCCGTACAATACGTGAGTATTCTTACTTGTTTACATGACATGCATTGCATGTGTCTGTTTTGCTGTGGGCCACTTGAAGGCCACTGCCACTATAGTCTACTGTATAATACGTGAGTTTATACATACTAGTTAATATAACAGCATGGTATGTATCTGTTTGGGTGTGGGCAACTTGAAGCCCACTGCCTCTATGGTATTCTGTATAATACGTGGATATATCAATACCAGTTAACATGCCAGTTGCGGCCTGAATATGTTTGAGTGTGGGCAACTGGAAGCCCACTGTCTCTATGTCATTCTGTAAAATACGTGGGTATATACGTATGGCCAATAGTTGTATGAGTGTGAGTAGTTTGAAGCCCACTGACTCTACGTACTGTACAATACGTGGGTGCAACTTGAAGCCTTCTTCATCTATGTTCCGTACAATACGTGGGTATTCTTACGTATTAACATGACAGATATGACCTGTATCTGTTTGGGTGTGTGCAACTTGAAGCCCCTGCTCTATGTTCTGTACACTATATGACATGGACGTAGCTGACCGATATTAAGTTGTAGGCCCAATCAATTGTGGTCCGCAGATGCGAAGTTTTTTGAGGATATTGGGGGCATGCTCTCTCAGATTACAAAATAAATAAAGATAATAAATCAATAAATAAATAAAACATTTAATAAAATGGTGCATTCTAACGAGTTTGGGAAGACATTTTTGGAGAATAAACAGAACTCCAAATCGTTATTTGGACGATTTCAAGATTTTTTGCGAAACGTTATTCTGAAACGTTATACTTTCCGAATTATTTTACAACAAAACCCTCCACCCCACCCCCTTACACCCTCCACCCCATTTCACGTACACCCTCCCGAATTCCATTTTAATGCACTTTTAGATTTTTCCTATCAGGGAAAACTTAGTAGGATATATGTAATTACTGAGAGGATACACGCAAAACAATTATGCGCCTATCAATTATTTCCCCGCCGGGGTGGAGCTAAGGGTGACAACGGGCGTAAACAGGGAAATTAGATATATTGTTCAATTCCCACCATAGGAGCAACATTTTCAGGGTGTTACCCTCATACTGCTATATAAGTGTACATGTGTGTTGATCCAGCTGTCAAGTTGGTTCTATTTATAGCACATATATAAATAGCCTATTGTGTACTATTGATTTTCAGGCCAGACTGTTTTGATTGACAACCAGTATTTATATAATATTCTAGTAATTTCTAAATTATTCTTTACGTCATATGGTACATCATACTCATTCAAGGCTATTGGAAAATTCAAAAGTTTCTATGACATTCTATGAGGCATCATGTAACTATTAAGGTTATTTAAAAAAATACTTATTTATCTTACTGGAATATTCTAAATGTTTTATGACATTCTATGACAGTATAAATACAGCCTTTTGGGGTTGTTGTTTGCGTTTTAGTATTCACAGTATTCGAATTTGAGTATCTGGTTCATTATTTGAATTGAGAATTTATTGGCTGCTATGAATTAAAAATATATTGCGAGAGGATAAAAGTATTGTACTCATCTATAATAAAAGTGGCAGTGGATTATTTGGACATTTGGACTATTGTGAATGGACTATTGTAAATTAATAAACCAGGGAGAAGTCAAATTGGATTAAATAGACACTTGGCAACTTTTATTAAAGGGACACTTGACAATTAGATTAAAGGGACACTTGTCAATATTATTTGGACTTTTATTTGTATATCGGATTTTAAAGACATACTGGATCCATTTTATGTATTTTCTGTAAGTAAATATTTTTTGTTGAAGTATTTGAATAAATTTGTTGATTATACTTTTTATTAAAGTTGTTGTTGATTTTACTTGTTAAATTTTACCCGTAACAATGGTAGTCCCCAATGTTGTTACCGGGTTTTGTCTCAAGTCCCTATCTCGACTCTAAATATATATATTTTAAAATTTAAGATTTAAAGCATGCGAAGAAGAGTTTTAAAGGAAAATTGCAAAGCACGATTTGATTTCAAATTATTTTTTTTTGGAATTAATACTTGCATTGTTTGATAGTAATAGAAAATAATAGATTAGCATATTTCAACATGCATGCATACGGGTATTTTATTTTAGGGTGGACTTTGTGAAAAAGATTAGAAAGACTTGGCTTAATTTGTAATTTGTACCACACATATGCGTGCTAAATGCAATAACTCTTAAACAAATTATAATTGACGTGCTGCACGGCAACAGCTGTTATAGTGATACTACCACATAAAAGGAGGCGCTTGCTCCTAAAATTGCTATTTCAATTAGGTTGACTAATTAAATGACATTGCTGTTATTGCACATGTTGTTATGTCACTGAAGGAACTAGTGATATCCGTAGGTGTTAGTTGCATATTCACTCAGTGCATTACAGTGATGACCCCCATTGATTTGATACTTGTAAATACTCTCTTTCGCAACGATGACTAGGGAGGGTGACATTGTCAATGCATGAATAGCTGATAAAGGGTAAACATATAGGCTGTTAAATCATGAAAATCTTTTAAACATAATATTTGATGGAAATCCGGAGATTGTATACTTAACTCCTGTTGTATTATTGTATATCCACAGAGCGTGGGGGTTTCTATGTAACACAACACGTATAACTAGTTCTATGGTTTAGTTCCGACTGAAGCTTAACAATACATTTGGTCCATTCATCTCCTGCGCTCACACTTTCACCTGCCGACCTGATCTTGTTGCAATAACAGGTTGTAATTGGCTTGGCATTTATTCTTGAAATCTAAGTGGAGAACTGATTGCAACATTTTGAGTTTCATTAGGGGGATTGTTATTCAACTGAGTGTCTGGGAATGTTGGTAATGTTGGGTGTGAATCATTGCTGCGTTCTTTTTGTAGGTGTGGGCCAATGTTGTCTTGTGACCTATTTATAAAACTCGTTATGTTGGGAAATAATCGTTGCTGGTTCCCAGTGCTTGTCTTTCTGAATGCGCACTGGTTCGCCAATTTTCATGCATTCCTGTCATAAACTTATTTGCAAATCTTTCATTTTCTTTCTATCAGTTTTTGGATTGACTGTTTGAGGCGTAAGCTGCTTGTTAGTAGAAGGGAGAATTGACCTGAGTCGTCTGCCCACCAATAACTTTGCGGGTGACCAAGCACACTTTAAAGGTGTGTTTCTGTACTCCAACAATGGCAAATATGGGTCCCTTAATTTTTGCATCTTTTGCCTTTTGCAATCTTAACATATACTTGAAGTGTCATGAGATATTCCAGTCCTTGAGAAATGTCTGAAGCACGATACATTGTCAGTTTTCAATTTCTCGCATATTCAGAATCTACTGAAATAAACTTTCAGTTTCCTGATGATCGCAATTGTCTTAGTGCTAGGCAGTAGGTCAATCTCAAAGTAACGAGTGTATGCGTCTACAAGAACCATAAAATCTTGATCGTCCCAGTTAAACAAGTCGCAAGATAAATTCTGCCATGGTCTGTCTGGTATGTCATGTGGATGTAATGGCTCTTTGGTGTTTGAGTCTTTGTGCGTATTGCAAATTTGGCAAAATAGCACATAATCAGCAAGTTGCTTTGACATAGATGGCCAAAACATAATGTCTCTAGCACGGCCGGTCGTCTTTTTTGCTCCAAAATTACCGATGTGTACGGCCTCTATCATATCTTGTCTCATTGATTTTGGTATAACAATTTGGTGTCCCTTTAGAATAATGTCATTTGCACATGATAACTCATCTCTGTGATTCCAATACTCTAATATAGTCTTAGAACAACTCTGTCTTTCGTTAGCCCAACCTTTTTAAATCGTATTTGTCAAAGTCTGCATTTGACTGTCTTTGCGTGTAGCGTCTTGAATCTGCTGTATTTTTGAGTCACTGGTAAGGATTTTAGTACGGTATGTACATGAGTGTCAAGGCCTTCTATCATGCCTGGGAATGTGTCACTGACATAATTTCGACTCAGTGTATTACCGAGTGGAATATGTTTACCGCGGCAATGTATCACGGTCGAAATTTTGTAGCTGTAGCAAAATATGGATTACCCTTGGAGGGGCGCTACAGAGGGGCTTTTTCATTATTGAAACAATACTTTTACAGTCAGATTCGACAACTGTACGTCTCCCGTAAATATAATGCTTGAATCTAATGCATCCAAACAAAATTGCAAGCATTTCTTTCTCTATTTGAGCATAAACTATTTCTGTCGACCTTAATGTCTTTGATGCGTATGCTATCGGTTTCCCGTCCTGCAGACAGCAAACTCCAAGACCTTTAGACGACGCGTCTACCTGGTGTCGTAGTAACAAAGCACAGGGGCTTGTGTGATAACCGATTTTACCTTCTCGAAGGCGTCAGGCTGCGCACAATCCCATCGAAACTCTACATCTTTGCGCAACAGAGCAGAGCGATTGCTGGGGTTTTTCATTTCGATAATGGCACTCGTCGGCACTTATAATGTGACCGAAATATTTGACTTCTGTCAGAGCAATCTTGCATTTATCTGGGTTAAACCGTAAACCCGATTCTTTGGCCTTATTCAGCACGTTCTGCTGGTATTGAATTCACCAACCATTCTTGAGAATATTCTTAGACTTAAGCTCACGTATATGGCAAGCCAATTGTCCAATAATTACGTGAACCCAGGTTTACGGTCGAAAAACTAGGATTAACGATCGATAGACTAGGTTTTTCGAACGTAAAAGCATGTTAACCTATACTTTCGGGCGAAAACATAGGATAACGTCCGTAAACCATAGTTCACGTCCGTAAACCATAGTTCACGCTCGTAAACGTAGGTTTACGCTCGTAAACCCAAGTTCACGGTCGTAAACATAGGTTTACATTCGTAAACTATGGTTTACGCTCGTGAACCCCGGTTCACGCTCGTAAAAATAGGATAACGACCGAAATTCGTAGATCAATCGAGAAACCTAGTTTATCGAACGTAAACCATGGTTTACGGTCGATATACTAGGATTATCAAAACAACTATGGATTTCGGGCGTGAAAATGGGTTCACGACATGAACCTATGTTTACGACCGTGGACCATAGTTTACGAACGTGAACCTATGTTTACGACCGTGAACTTGGGTTTACAAGCGTGAACCATAGTTTACGAACGTGAACCTAGGTTTACGTTCGATAAACTAGGTTTATCGAACAAATCTATGATTTTCGTTCGTTATCCTATGTTCACGAGCATGAACCTATGTTCACGGTCGTAAACCCAAGTTCACGGTCGTAAATATAGGTTCACGTTCGTAAACTATGGTTCACGCTCGTGAACCCAGGTTCACGCCCGTAAATATAGGTTCACGCTCGTGAACTTAGGATAACGACCGAAATTCTTAGTCCAATCGAGAAACCTAGTTTATCGAACGTAAACATGGGTTCACGAGCGTAAACTATGGTTTACGCCCGTTATCCTATGTTTTCGCTCGAAAATATAAGTTAGTATTCGATAAACCTGGTTTTACGTTCGAAAAACCTAGTTTATCGATCGTTAATCCTAGTTTTTCGACCTGGGTTCACGTAATAATTGGACAATTGGCTTGCCATACACGTATGCAATTTTCAATCACAAATATTGCTATAAGTTTACAGAATAAACGTTCATAACAAGCTGCTATGTATAAATAAGATGCATACTAATAAATAGCAACGTCTTTCGATTGTTTATCTTTGAAGTTCCTGGAAATATTTTTGAACGAATTTTCAGTACTTGAGCTCAAGTCTAAAATAGTTTGAAGAATGGTTGGTGAATTTCAGAAGATTGCGGTCATGCTCAGAACGCGTTCGTCCAAAAACAAGTTTATCACATAACATGGTGTCTGGGAGTGCAGTAAAGCCATGACTTATTTCTCGTAATACCAGATGCAAATGAGGACCGAATCACTGTGTTTGTATACGTTAAAACTTTTAATACCAATTGTTTTTATGGTATATCATACGGTACGTTCAGACGCCTTAATTATTTATCATTATTTGAAATCTTACTTCATAAAAAGAATGTTAGTAACGTTAAATTTGGTTTAGGGTGTCGCATTATTTGTAAGGCGAACGAATTTACAACCGCGTAACGTAGCGACGTCGTGTAAACAACAAAACGACGTCATGATTTGCCTTACAGGTTGCAGAAAACTAAATACTTTCCCATAGACTTCCTGTTGCACCTGTCAGCTAATATCTGAAGAATTATACACTAGATTTTCTTTAAATTACCTTATTTCATAGATATTTCCATCACAAAGCCTTTGAAAGTGCCAAAAAGACAACTTTTCCAGCTCAACCTATCTGCACATGTCTGTGTTTACAAACACTATTGACTCCGCACTGAATATTGACATGCAATTTCAATGGATGTTAAATTTTCAAAAACATGAAAAAATATTTTTTTATTTAATTTAATGATCCTAGCTGATGGGGATTATTTTACCTATAGTTTATCCTTCCTGAAAATGCATATTGAATATTTAGAAGTTATATCTGCTGACCTCTGTGAACTTTCACTTCTGTACTGAATCGTACACAACAAAAGGCGGGGCTTAACCCAGGCTATATTTAGCTGTACGCAGCCTATAAATTGCCGCCGTATATAAGGCAAATTTACAACCTTAAAGTGAAACTTTCACGTCGTAGGTGGGTCATGTGATAAACAGAATCTTACATTCGTGACTGTGTGTTATTGACTTTAATAAACTCGTTGGATAAAAAGATAGGATACTCGGCAAGAGCCTCGTATCCTATCATTTTATCCAACTTGTTTATTAAAATCAATAATACACAGTCACGAATGTAAGATCCTCTATATATCATCAACAATCGAGATTACACCCTGTAATCCCTCGAAGATTTCATGAACCTTTCGTTGAAAGATATCCTGTGAACTCCTTATACCCATAGGGAGCCTTAAATATCTGTACCGTCCGAACTGTGTGTTAAATGTCGTCAAATAAGACGAGTTTTCGTCTAGTCTAATTGACCAGTATCCTTTAGTTGCGTCAAGCACACTAAAATATTTGGCCCCAGTCAATTTCAATGTCGTCAATACTCCTCATAGGGTAGTGGGGTCTCTGTATACTGTCATTCAGTGCTTTTGGGTCGAGACAGACTCTCAGCTTTTTGTACACAAACAAGTGAATTGACCCAATTCGCAGGCTCTGTAACCTTGCAAATAAGTTGCTTTGATTCCATAGAATCAAGTTCTGCTTTTAATTTGTCTTGCAGTCCAAAGGGAACTTTCCTTGGGGGCAAACAACAGGAACAGCATCTTCTTTCAAATGCATTGAACATGTCTTACACGTAATACAACAAATCCGGACGGATTTTATCCGGAGATTTGGCAGGCCTGTTTCATTGTTCAATTTTTATTGAAAGCACTCAGGCGACACAATCGTATTCATTCATTTCTTTGTTATATGTGTCTAAACAATTTTAAAATGCAACAAAGGTTCTCTATCCCAACGACGAATATATCGATTACACGTGGAGATAATATATGTATTACTGTTTTCATGTTCATATCTATTACTGCACTGTTGTACATGTCATGGTATACTTAGTATTTGTTGTCCTGATAGGCTGTACAGCCCATTGCAAATTAATGAATGAATTGGATTATATAGTCGCACCAACAGCTAAGGTCATATGGCGACTTTCCAGCTTCCATTGGTGGAGGAAGACCCCAGGTGCCCCTCCGGGCAATTTCGTGCACGGGCGGGCACCTGGGTAGAACCACCGACGTTCCGCAAGCCAGCTGGATAGCTTCATCACATAAAGATTCCTAGGCCCCTGAGGGATCGAACCTACAGCGGTGAGGGGCAAGTGATTTCAAGTCAGAGACGTTAACCACTCGGCCACGGACGCCCTCCATTGCAAATTAAAAATATATTATATCTCTCTGTGTGTGCGTGCGTGCGGTGCGTGCGTGCGTGCCTGCGTGCGTGTGTGTGTGTGTCTGTCAAGCCGGGCATCATCTTCCTACGATAAAGCTAAAACATCACAGAGCTACATCAAAGTCATAAATATCGTTGTCAAATTGACAAGAAAGGTCTGAATATAAAAAAAACAAAAAAACGAGGATAAACATTTGTGAGCGATTTTTTCCACACAAACTGCCCATTCAGAAAGATTTCTCACACATTGTGGTAATAAACAAATGGCCTGTAACGTATTTAAACAAAAACTCAAAGTAGAACATGAAAAAGATCAACAAGACATATGACCTTTTCATCATGGAAGTGCAGTCGCAAAATTAAGATGTGGTGTTGCGCCCATGCGTTTAGAAACTGCTATATATGAATGAAACGTACCTTTTAATTTTCGCACAAGTTTTTATTGTACCGATGAAGTTAAAGATGAAATACATGTTTTACTTAAATGCGCATTATATGAGGAATTGTGCTTTGAAATATTTCGAAACGTATAACAGAGAATATTCTTAATGTCTGACCATACACAACTATTTTTGTTTTAGATAACCATGATTTAATCAAATGTACTGACAAAGCCTGCCATAATATTTTAAAACAATGACAATGACAAGTATTGTTATACTGCATTGTAATGATCTATTGTTTTATCCAGTAATTTAAGAAGTAGTGACTGGGCACTTGCTCAAATATGCCATAATGTCGTATGACACAGGGTAAAACTGCCAAATCCCGTTCTTAAGTTTCTTCTGATATTTAAGGCAGAAATAATATAATATCACCGTACACAGGATATAACTCTTTTTAATTTGAGACCAGTCGCAGACTCCTGCTGTTAAAAATGATGAATTATATACGGGTTCAGATTTCAGCAAAACTACAACAACATCAAGAAGTAACATAAAACAGGCCATAGTCAGACTTTTTAATATAATGTTTGCATTTTTAGCAAACATATTCTGAAAATACTAGTACATTCTTAACATAATTAGACTTTAATTTTAGACCATTTGCAGACGGTTGCTTTAAGAATGACAATTTCTATAGCATTACAAATAAAAGTGCATACGTGAAATTTCGAGTATTTTCAATCTGAAAGCATCAGTTGCAAATCTCTGGTTTATTACGTCTCTGTTTTATCTTAATAAAGATGCTAGTTTTACCATTCTTTTAGGATTCATATTTAATCAGTTTTTTGTCAAATCTGATTTGATGGAATCTAGTTATTTTAGCCTTTTTTAACAGCGTTTATAAGGAAAGTTTCTGCTCTCCGGATGCACTTTTTTTTCTAAATTTCATATCTTTTATTGAAGCATTTTAACAACTGTCTTTAAATATTTATATAGTGTATAACTAGAGATACGTTTATGACATTAGCTATATCACTCGTAACTGATCGTCTCTTATATATATCTATCTGTATAGAGAGCCATTGGTACATTTTTATTGTTAACTAAATAAGTTGAAACTAAAATAGTGTCTGTCTGTCTGTCTGTCTGTCTTGTCTGTCCGACCGACCGACCGACCGACCGTCGGTTCATCTGTCTGTCTGCGTAGATCGTCGATGGCCACATTTGGTCAATTGGCCTACATAATACGTTTTTCGACAAAATGTTTAAGTACAAAATGAATTGTTTAGAATGTAGACCACTTACCTCAATTCTAGAATTTTTATCGCACGCCCGTAGCACTGGAAATCGTCTGCCTAAAACCCTCGGTAACGCTAAAGTATGTAGAGAATTATAAACATTTTCCTATTTATTTGACAGATGTGAACTACCCAAACTCACAAACGCATATGATCAGACTACGCCAATTACCAACCAATCAGCGGTAAATTCGGAGCTATTACACAGAATCTCTTAAGTTTGATTGGTTGGCAATGTAAACAAACCAAAAAATCTTGCTAAAAAATTAAAATTCAACTTTTGAAGAGTACTAATAATGTTAAATCATACATTTGTGCAATGTATTCATAATTTGTTGCATAATCAAAAAAAGAAGAATATTTTACAGTTTCCTCATGTTTCTACATGCAAGTAGGTGGGTCAGCACCATCCGACACAGCTTTTTCAAAACATACTCGATGTATGGTATGTGTGTGTGTTTTTTGATAAAACTAAGATAGGTCTTTCAAAACAAGTAAGCAACAATATAGCTTCTTACATTAGGGAACTCAGTACATCGCTTAGAGCTGTGGAAAAAGAGTTGGTGTAGTATGACCATATATACTGTATAAGGTGTATAGCCACCAATTGCATACACATTTCATACACAGTTCCGAGGTGTAGGCCCTATTTTAAACAAGCCAACACTTTTGGTTTAAACATATTTTATTGCATTTTTTTAACAAAGTATGCAAATGGGTCGGGCCACAAGTTCTTACAACATTGGTTACGGCCCTTCCCAATACAATTTAAATTACAAAGAGCAATTTTAATGTTATGGCTATAGTAAACATATTAAGTAACAATGAATACAGAAACTAAATGAATTAAAGTTTACAAATGTAAACATAAACAGTTGTCACAATAGTTGAGTGAAAGAAAAGAAAAAGAAAAAAGAAAAGAAGGAGGAGAAGACGACAGAATATGTTTAATAAGAGTACATAGGGTCAGTCCGAACACACTGCTGAGTTGTTTTAATACACTAGTTAAAACGCCTGGTGTCTCTTATATATGTTTGCACAGCTAGAAAAACAATTTCATTTTCTTTATCACTAAAATTTGTATTGCCAATACACAATTTGTCAACGTTCAACGGATGGAAGAGTCTGGTTGATATAAACAGGTCACCCCTCTGTTCAGTAAATCGACAACATTTAAAAAGAAAATGTTCAGCATCTTCTTTGTCTTGTCCACAGTCGCATGTTGGTGATAATCGTAAATGGTTCAAATACAAATCACCATTAAGGTTGCTGCATAAGTTTCGAATGCGAGCATGAATTACAGAAAGTGATCGTAAGCCGCATAAATAAAACGACGGGACAGTGGGACGCTTAAACATTGTGTTTAGGAGACAACATTTAAATGCCTTTAAAGATACTAATTCACGAACATGTGTAGGTAGATTATTCCAAAGACTTAATGACGAAGGGATAAATGATTTGGAAAATAATTCTGTTCTCCTTATCGGTGTTACGTAGTCATCTGAGTTCCTCAAGTTGTAATTATTAATATCTCTAACAAACGGAGGAAACAAGTTATTTACACTCTCAGGCAACATTTTATTTTTAGCTTTAAATACAGTTATGAGTTTCTGAAATGTTCGTCTGTCTGCTAGCGAAAGCCATCCAATTTCGACGATTAATTTGTTAATAGATACGGATCGAGTCAAACCGGTAACAATACGCGCAGCTTCATATTGCAGTTGTTCTAAAGAGTTTCTCTCACCGACAGTACAACCGTCCCACACTGTGGAAGCATATTCTAAAATTGGTCGCATATATGATATATATACTTGATTCATAGTTTTTCGACCTACTTTGTATTTTAAAATTCTCATTCGGCCTTAAACTTTGGATGCTGAGGTTAGAATGTTTTTAATATGTTCATGCCATTTACCATTATTACTTATAGTCAAGCCTAGATGTTTGTGATGTTCTACAAATGTAAGTTGTACGTCATTAAAAAATAAATTTGGTTGTCTGATGTTATTTGTTTACGTTATAAATAAAACTTCAGTTTTTATTTGGGTTAAACTTTACTAACCATGTTTTAGCCCATTCAGACATAATTTGCAAGTCATGATTTAATATACCTTCCATATCTTCTGTGTTAGAAGTTGCGACTGAAAGCGAGCTATCATCGGCAAATTAACATATGTTCAGCGATATCGTTTATGTAAATTAAAAAGAACAAAGGTCCGAGTACTGAACCTTGCGGAACGCCAGCTGTTATTATTTTTAAATCTGATTTGGCATTTCCTATAAAGACTCTCTGTTTTCTATTGGAGAGGTAATCTGAAATCCATGATAAAAGTTTGCCATCGATACCATTTTGTTTCAATTTAAATAGTAACGCTTTCCGCCAAACGCGATCAAATGCCTTAGATATATCAGCAAAGACAATACACATAATTTGTTTTGCATCAAGTGTTTGGCATATTTGATGGCAAATATCTAATAGTTGGTAAACTGTGGAATGACCCGGTCGGAAACCGAATTGGTTAGCAAAAAGCAAATTGTTAAAGACTAAGAAGTTAAAAACATGTTTAAAAATAATTCTGTCTAAAATCTTTGCAACGCAACTAAGTAACGAAATCGGTCTATAGTTACTTGGGGAATTAAAAACTCCCGCTTTAAATAATGGCATAACAATAGCACTTTTCCATAAGTCGGGATAAATGCTTTCATTAATGGAGCGATTAAAAAGTGTACAAAGTGGTTTTGAAATGGTATTAACTGTTTCTTTCAACATCCTATGACTTATTTCATCCTCTCCACTAGCCTTGTGCATCACTAAAATCTTAATTATATCTACAATTTCAGATTCCTGTATTACTATATCATCTATTCTCGAATTAGTTCTGTGAAAAAACTGTGGCAATCTCGCATCTGAGTCATCAACAGTCGATATTGAAGCAAAGTAATCATTTAAGCAGTCAGCTTTTTTCTTTATCAGAAAATGAGTAAATCACTTCACCAGTATCTAATGTTGTAACAAGTGGTGGAATAACTTCAGAACTTGTGTTTGACTTTATAAAATATTTTAAGATTTTCCAGTATTTACGCTGATCTGTGACATTTGCATCGCAAATTATATCTTCCAAATTGCTAAAGCCAACACTTTTCATGGAGCATTATTATTCATGAATATATAAATTCAAATAACTATTACTGTGTATAGAAATCATTATTACGCTCTATTACTGAGATTATGTTTGACCCAATTCGGGATTCCATATACAGTATATATATTATGCGTGCTGAATTGGTGTGAATTCGAAGGTTGAAATAATGGACACGCAGGTTTTCAATGATAACTTCTTTAATAAAATAAACACTTTGATAATGTACATCGGTATTCCTAACATACAGTTCTATATCATGGTCTTAAACTCCAAGATAATTAAACGTCGATAGAAAAGTTACTTATCCGAAATGGATGCACATGAAAGGTAATTCCTTTCAAGATAAACTAATTAACTATTTGTTAAAGTCCAGTATCATACAGTTATGAAAATTGAAGGTAATTCCATTCAAATTAAAAGTGTAATGCACGTTAAGACGGTAAATTCCAGTCTGCCTAGAAGAGCACATAACTACTGTTTTAAATACCATTTCTTGGCTTCCAGGTGTGATAATCATTGTAAAAATAAGATTAGCTTAAATAACATGTTGCATTATAAGGCTAGACAAACAAGGATAACACAATCAAGTTGGCTTTGACATTTCCTGTTTCATAGGAATTTCACAGCTTGTTTTACAATATGGCTTGATCACTTCTCTAAGGATCAAACAACTTATCAATTAACACCATCTGAGAAGTTGATAAGTAATTATGAGAACATTTGTTGTAAACTTTTCATACAAAATGTTGACTTTGAATGAACTATTTTTGGGAAAGTCAGAAACTATTTAGTAAAAACAATTTAATAAAATATAAGATAGTATATTTAGAATTACGTTACAAAGTTTGAAAAATAAGAAATTTATGTTATTTAAAGAAATGTACACTGGTGCCTTTGACAACATATTTAATTAAACACACCTTTATAATTACATACATATGACAATTGTTTGAATAGTTTATTTTATACTTTATACAAGAAAAACTACATGAAAATGCAGGGCATAACAATTCCCCACTGGTTATAAGACTTTGGTCCCCAAAGTTTGAAAAATGAAAATATAACATATGTACAATATGATCACAATCTGTAAAGTAAATTCATATGGGTATTCCAGTAGTGTTAATTAAAAACAATTCAAATAATAAATCCGCTCATGTTCATTATACTGACACACTGGGTTCAAATCGGAAGCCTTTCAAGGATTGATGCGATATGCACAGTTTCCAATTTAAGCGGGCCAATTCAACTGGTCGCTATAGGTGTGTCGTTTACAATTGGCACAGTTAAACTTTTGGATGCGTGTGCTTCTTCTGCCCTTCGTAAGGCCATTGCCATCGATTTGTCAAAACGAAATGTTCTTGCTGAAGCACTGTTGTCATTTTCCCTTGGAGTAGGTTCGTTCACGTGTTCTAAACGTTCCAAGAGTCTATCATTTGCTTTCAGTATGGCTTCCTCGTTCAGCAGTCCAAGAGATTGTATTCTGTTTTGACTTGGAACTGATTTTAGGTTTTAAATCTAGGTGATGAACTTTAATTTGTGTTTGTTGTTGCATTTTGTTTGTAATGTGATGGTTCTCGTCCTGCAGACCTGCTATCTGAATTTTGAGATGGCCGCGACTACAGAATTCAATTGAGTCATTTCCGTTTGTATTTTCAATAAATTGGGTTTTCTCTCTTTAACGATTCTTCTAAATGATGCATTTTCCATGTTAATTGTTCATTTTCCTTTTAAGATGCGAAATCAAGTATTTTTAGAAATTGTCCTGTTTAAAGTGTTCCTTTGACACACAATCTTTCAAAATAGAAACTTCTGACTGTAGCTGTAGGTTTTCTATGTTTTGTTTATCATTATTTTCAAAAGTTGATTGTTTTGAAACAGCTTTAGAGGCAAACTGTACGTTGTGCCTAAGAAACCCATCGCTTTAATTTCTGAATTGCAAACTGAATGAAAAGGAAAAAGTGGTCAAATTGCCGTACGTTGGATGAAAGTGTTCAATCTTTCCTGGTCACGCTGCCGTTGTTTGACACTTTTCTTATTTCTCCATTGTGTCTGTTTGTCAAGCTGATGATGGCACTTGCTTGCAGGTAGTGTCAAATAGAGAATCACGGGTAGCATTTGTTGGTTCCATGGTGGTCTGCTGTTTCTAAACTTGTTGTTCCTTGCTGATCCGCGATCCATGTTAATGATGGAAAATCACAGTAAAAAGTCGCTTATTTTATAGTGTGTATTTAGGGAACTCGCTTGGCAATTGCTGAGAGGTACGTCAGTTCACGTACCACTGTGATACCCGGATTCTCCACCACTTATTATGCGTGCTGAATTGGTGTGAATTCGAAGGTTGAAATAATGGACACGCAGGTTTTCAATGATAACTTCTTTAATAAAATAAACACTTTGATAATGTACATCGGTATTCCTAACATACAGTTCTATATCATGGTCTTAAACTCCAAGATAATTAAACGTCGATAGAAAAGTTACTTATCCGAAATGGATGCACATGAAAGGTAATTCCTTTCAAGATAAACTAATTAACTATTTGTTAAAGTCCAGTATCATACAGTTATGAAAATTGAAGGTAATTCCATTCAAATTAAAAGTGTAATGCACGTTAAGACGGTAAATTCCAGTCTGCCTAGAAGAGCACATAACTACTGTTTTAAATACCATTTCTTGGCTTCCAGGTGTGATAATCATTGTAAAAATAAGATTAGCTTAAATAACATGTTGCATTATAAGGCTAGACAAACAAGGATAACACAATCAAGTTGGCTTTGACATTTCCTGTTTCATAGGAATTTCACAGCTTGTTTTACAATATGGCTTGATCACTTCTCTAAGGATCAAACAACTTATCAATTAACACCATCTGAGAAGTTGATAAGTAATTATGAGAACATTTGTTGTAAACTTTTCATACAAAATGTTGACTTTGAATGAACTATTTTTGGGAAAGTCAGAAACTATTTAGTAAAAACAATTTAATAAAATATAAGATAGTATATTTAGAATTACGTTACAAAGTTTGAAAAATAAGAAATTTATGTTATTTAAAGAAATGTACACTGGTGCCTTTGACAACATATTTAATTAAACACACCTTTATAATTACATACATATGACAATTGTTTGAATAGTTTATTTTATACTTTATACAAGAAAAACTACATGAAAATGCAGGGCATAACATATAGTGCACAGTGAAGCGTAAATTTGCCCTCTCCCTCGTGTATGGACATAATAAATGGTGAATTCCATTTTCGGTATACGTTTTTGAAGCGATATGAATTACGATTTGTTCTAATACAATTCCAAGGCCATTTTGTATAATTGTATGAGTTTATAGTGTGCATAACCCTGATTTAGACCTCACTGTTCAAAACGTTAAAAATCGGGAGGCGTTTCATTAAACTAGTGTATTAATATCTTAAAACAAACATTATTAAACAAACTCACAAATATCTCAAACACTATAGCAAACTTTTCTCCAACAGGACATATAGTTCTCTTTGGAGACCTAAATAGCAGAACAGGAACAAAACCAGATTTTGCTCCGGGCGATAAACATTTGTTAATAGACATTTTCGATGAGGACAACACAAAACAGAAGGAATACGACTTTTAATCTAAATGGCATCCTCTTGTTGGAAATATTTTGCGAAAGTAACCTCAGAATTTTAAATGTGACGGGAGCTTCCTTATGTAATTTCACTTTTTATAATACAAATGGTCAGAGTACAATTGATTATATTCTTACACCCAAACGACCTTTCAGATCACTGTTTGATACGGGCAGGTCTCAATTATAATTTCAATGTTGATGAAATATATCCTGAATGTGAGACTCAATAAAGAAGATTACCAGGAAAAATTGTATGTGATGGATACTATAAGTATAGTTTCTTTGAAACCTTATATGGTAAGGAGAACCAAACTCTCAAACAAGATTTTATGAGCAGTATAGATGCAGATGATGTCCCAGTATCTACCTTAGCTGGAAAGCTTACAAATACTTGTTTCTGTACAGCATAAAATCCTGTGCTTTTAAAACATTCTCAATACCCAAAAACGGGAGAAAGCGCAAAGAATGCTCATCCCTTAGATTAGAAATTCGTAAACTTGGGAAAATATTTCACAGAGATCCAACAAATGTAAATTTAACTAATCAACTCGAAACATTACATGAACATGAGTCAAAGAAATATAAAAAAAACGGACAGGGAATGCGGTATGTTTGGCCTTATTTAGGTCGTATTCGCTACTATAATCAGGTATGGAACCAGCAATTTGGAAGAATTTAATTAAAAAATCGATTTTGGCAAGAACATCGACATAAATTGGCATATTCATCGTCCTAACTGTACCTAAAATGCATATTTTATTAATGTCCATTGACTGTTCTAAACATTTCATCTATTTAATATGGTGTATTGACAAGAAGTGCCATTTGGTATGACAATACAGATAGTGTAAAAGTTTAAAAAAAATGTCTCCGACTTTTGTCGATTTCAGTCTATTGTCCTTGGTATTAACAAGACCATATCTCGTTAAATAATCATTCGATTTACATAAAGTCGGTGTTTTTAAGCTTGTTATGAAAATGACAACACAAATTCCTCATTTAAGAAACATCTGAACATGTTTTCTTCTCAATTACATGTAAACCTCCGAGGTGTAGTCGAATGTAGTTCCTATAATAAAAAGTAATCCCTCCTTTTTTGATGGAAATGGGCATTATAAGTAGGGGAAAACTGCCCATTTCTATTCGATTTTGTGGTTATATGTATAAGAAGCGCATTAATAGGTTTTACTGGATCACTGATGAACATTTTCGAAATTTCGACTCAATGCTTACACTTTGTGAGCAATGAAAATAGTCAATCAATGAAAACAGCTGTACCGTTGACCTGTTTAGTAAACAAACAAGAACTCTCTTACATGTCTTGTTAGCCCACCTTTTCCGGTGATTTTTCAAGTGGAAAATTAGTTTTCTATATGAACATTACACTGCTGCATTATGAATTTGCAGGAAATCATTAATATATGACACTTTAACATTGGTGTCTATGGGGAAAATAATTAGTGGTTTCATTTAGTGGTTTCATGCCTTAAATAAACAAAGAGGGAAACTTCATCATTATATCGACGAACTAAATGCGTAGGGTCAGAAATACTTTAATAAAAAAATACTAACGTGGCTCCAGCCTCAAATTTGTTTCTGCACAACTTGTCAAAATGTTTGTATTTACAATCAAGCGTCGAAGATGATCATATGCGCATTAATCTGAACAGGATCAAATCCCTTCAAATGAAGCATATTACTTAAACTTAAGTTAAAATCACTTAATGTTTACCAGCGCTTAATATTTATCAATATTTTTATCAATATACGGATCTTTTGCCCATTTACAGCCTTGCACATGGTACTACTTGTATCGCGCTGTAACCTGGTGATGTTTAGTTTCTAGTAGAAATTCGTTGTTCGTTAGATTTCCCACTATCCAAAACAGGCAAAAAACGTGTTCGTTTTTGTTTTTTGCAGGTTTTAGTGGGGCGCGCGCCGGCTCCGTCCCAACTCCCACCCCTGGAGCCGCCCTCGGTTAAATTCATAAAAAAATGAATTTATTCATTTATAACGAAAGGTTATAGGAAATTGTCATTTGTTTGTGAATACTGAACGGACTTTGATTGATTTACACATGCTTCAGGTAAGCGATCATTTTTCCTGCACATTAGAGCACCCAAAACAAAGTCCAATCTGACCAAAAATACAGGCCTGCCAAATCTCCGGATAAAATCCGGATTTTTCAGTCGCTCTCCGGATTTCCGAATTTAAGTGTACAATCTCCGGATTTTCCATCAAAACAAAGTTTATGATTTAACAGCTATACTTTCAGTTTATCAGCTATTTCCCGAATTGGTCCTGTTACGCTCCCTAATCAGAGGAATATACACACGTGTCGAATCAGTGGGGGTCATCCGTGTAATACACTGACTGAAACTACAATTAACACCTAAGGACATAATTAGTTCCTTCAGTGGCATAACGACATGCGTAATGCAGCAATATATATGGAAAGCCTCGGCTGCCTTCTGTTGGCCTTTTGCATTTTTTGCAGTACGCTTTGTAAGTCGTTTTGTGTATTTTCTAGGTTGTTATGTGCATTTTCTAAGTTGTGATGTGAATTTCGTAAGTTGTTATGTGCATTTCGTAAGTTGTTATGTGCATTTTCTAAGTTGTCCTGTGCATTTTCTAAGTTGTTATGTGCATTTAGTAAGTTGTTATGTGCATTTTCTATGTTGTCATGTGCATTTTCTAAGTTGTTATGTGCATTTTGCAAGTCGTCTTGTGCATTTTCTAAGTTGTTATGTGCATTTTCTAAGTTGTGATTTTCGTAAGTTGTTATGTGCATTTTCTAAGTTGTCCTGTGCATTACGTAAGATGTTATGTGCATTTCGTAAGTTGTTATGTGCATTTTCTAAGTTGTCTTGTGCATGTCGTAAGTTGGTATGTGCATTTTTTAAGTTGTCTTGTGCATTTCCTAAGTTGTTATGTGCATTTCGTAAGTTGTGTTGTGCATTGTTTAAGTTGTCATGTGCATTGTTTAAGTTGTCATGTGCATATTCTAAGTTGTTGTGTGCATTTTCCAAATTGTTATGTGCTTTCCGTTAGTTGTTATATGCATATTCTAAGTTGTCTTGTGCATTTTCTAAGTTGTTATGTACATTTCGTAAGTTGTTATGTGCGTTTCGTGAGATGTTATGTACATTTAGTAAATTGATATGTGCATTTCTTAGGTTGTTATGTGCATATTCTAAGTTGTCTTGTGCATTTTCTAAGTTGTTATATGCATTTCGTAAGTTGTTATGTGCATGTTGTAGTTGTCTTGTGCATTTTCTAAGTTGTTATGTGCGTTTCGTAAGTTGTTATGTACATTTAGTAAGTTGTTATGTGCATTTCGTAAGTTGTTATGTGCATTTCGTAAGTTGTTATGTGCATTTAGTAGGTTGTTATGTGCATATTCTAAGTTGTCTTGTGCATTTTCTAAGTCGTTAAGTGCATTTCGTAAGTTGTTATGTGCATTTAGTAGGTTGTTATGTGCATATGCTAAGTTGTCTTGTGCATTTTCTAAGTTGTTATGTGCATTTCGTAGGTTGTTATGTGCATATTCTAAGTTGTCTCGTGCATTTTCTAAGTTGTTATGTGCATTACGTAAGTTGTTATGTGCATTTTTTAAGTTGTCTTGTGCATTTTCTAAGTTGTTATGTGCATTTCATAAGTTGTTATGTTGTCTTGTGCAAACTACAAGTCGTCGTTGAGTAGACTTTTTATCGGAATAGGTTTTGAATATAGAAATGGCGGCTCCAGGAGCGAACGCTAGCTGTGCTCTGCCTTCTTAAAAAAAATTGGGCTAGGTGCATTATACAATAAATTCTTAGACATTATAGACTACATAAATTCTTAGAACAGAAAATTGATTTCAAAATGTGTAAGGGATTGTCTGACGGGGAGTTAATAAATCTTGGTCTGAAAACAATAGATCGGGTCACAGGTGGCAGTATCAGGAGGTTTGGTACAGGTGGCCGTGGGTACGGAAGATAAAGGGCGGGGTCCGGGAGACAAGGGTGTGGGGGTCGGAAGACCAGAGGACGGCGGTCGGGAGAGAAAGGGGCATGAGGTTTTTAAAATAGCAAGTTTTAAAAAAAAAATATGATGAAGAATTATCATAGTTTGAGAGTCGTTTTGGGTAAAACAGTCTGTCGATATCCTATCAAAATCGTTATTGACCATTATCTTGTCTGCCGTACACGTTCTGTCTCCGCGATAGATACGTTTATGGATAACGTCCCTTGTTTTATCAGTACTCTGAGAGGGAAGAGAGAAAAGGGGCGGAGAAGGGAGATAAGGGAGGGAGAAGGGAGAAATGGGGGAGGGAGGGAGGAAAAGACTACCCCACGTAGCCTCTACCCATCAGTGTTGGGAACTAAGAAATAAAAATGATAATAAATTGAAAAATATATTTAAATAAAAGTAATATTAACCTGCTTTTTGTTGAAAACAAACATATTTTATGTTTTCCTGAGAAAAAAAACACCCCAGAGTACTTAAAATATGTTTGTTTTCAACAAATAACACGTGAAGTCCAGACTATATTGAACCTATACTTTAGGACGTCCCACTGGTTAAAAGATGGAGGGGCTATAAACCTTAGGACTACACACAAAGCCAAACAAATAACACGTTATTTTTTTATTTTTTTATTTTTCATTTTCCTTTTTTTTCTTCTTTTTTTCAGACCAAGATTTATTTATTCCACGTCAGACAATTCCTTATACATTTTGAAATCAGTTTTATGTTCTAAGAATGTATTGTATAATGTACCTAGCACAATTTCTTTTAACTAGGCAGAGCATAGCGTCCGCTCCTGGAACCGCCATTTCTACCGTGTTTTATTAAAAACTTATTCCGATAAAAAGTCTACTTAACGACGACTTGTAGTTTGCACAAGACAACATACGAAATGTACATAACAACTTACGAAATGCACATGACAACTTAGAAAATGCACATAACAACTTAGACAATGCACATAACAACTTAGTAAATGCACAAGACAACTTAAAAAATGCGCATAACAACTTACACGTGAAGTCCAGGCGCATAACAACTTGAAAATGCACAAGACAACTTAGAATATGCACATAACAACCTACGCAATGCACATAACAACTTACGAAATGCACATAACAACTTAGAAAATGCACAAGACAACTTAGAATATGCACATAACAACCTACGAAATGCACGTAACAACTTACTAAATGTACATAACAACTTAAAAAACGCACATAACAACTTAGAAAATGCACAAGACAACTTAAAAAATGCACATAACAACTAACGAAATGCACATAAAAACTTAGAAGATGCACAAGACAGCTTAGAATATGCACATAACAACCTACGAAATGCACATGACAACTTAGAAAATGCACAAGACAACTTATAAAATGCACATAAAAACCTAGAAAACGCACATAACAACTTACTAAATGCACATAACATCTTAGAAAATGCACAGGACAACTTAGAAAGCATACTGCACAAAATGCAAAAGGTCAACAGAAGGCAGCCGAGGCTTTCCATAAATATCTGTGATTTCTTTAATTGGTCAACCTAACTGAAATAGCAAGAGTGAGGAACAGCAACTCCTTGTGTGTGTGACCACAAAAACAGCTACTGCTGTGTGCGATGATTATAATTTTTAGAGTTGACTTTGTATTTGCATTTAGAACGCATCTGTGTAGAAAAGTAAGTGCATTTTCAAAAAAACAGTTGTGGTAGAAACTAAACCAAGTCTTTTTAATCGAATTACTATGCTAATTTATTATTTTCTATAACTATCAAACATTGCATCAACTTGTATTAATTACATAAATAATTTAAATTTGCGCTTTAAAAAAATACTGCGGAAATCAAGTCGTGCGCTCCAAATTTCCATTTAAAATGTTCTTCGTGCGTTTTAAATCTTAGATTTAAAAAATCTCAGGATGTTGTGTTAATCTCAGATGCGCTGGAATAATCACTTTGTCATCAGCGGCGGAGGAAATGGCTCGCTTAGTAGAGGTATGTGTGATCTCCATGATCAACATTATTTCAGAATTCACGAAGAAATGCAAGAAGACATGATAAAATGATCGCATGTGGACGTAAACCGGACATATTGGAGTCGATCCTCAGATCACGTTAAAGATCCATATGAATCTATTCGCAAGCAAAAGAAGGGCAGGTTCGCGGATATTCCTTTGTGACCTTCCCACGTTTTTGGGCGTGTACTATGTGTATGGGCATGGATATTGTATGGTGTTTACGTCATTTTCAACACACGTTAGGTTATATATGACGGTCGATTGTTTTTGTGGTGGAGACCACCCACCTTTCCTGGGTAGAAGCAGTTGTGTACACCTCCCGCCATTCGTAAGAATCGACACTTCCTCACTTACAAGTCGAGCTCCCAGATCTATGGTATGAGCCGTAAAACAACATCCAACATTTTAAATACTTGGACATGGTATTAGACCTAACCATTGTGCACTTTTTTGTTAAATAATCAACTTGACTAAATATAAACTGCAAAATGAGTTCATTATGTGTTAACAACTGTATCACGATGAGGTATGAACTATATGCAAGACTATTTTGGTTTATTTTGGGTTCTTCTTACATAGGCGTAGAAACAGGCCAGACCCTCACATCCACTGCCCCCGATAAGCTGTGTGTGTGTGTGTGTGTGTGTGTGTGTGTGTTGTGTGTGTGTGTGTGTGTGTGTGGATGGGTGTGTGTGTGGGGTGAAGGGTATGGGCGGGGCAATAAATTATTTCAAATGTTCAGTTGCCCCGACCACCCAGCAACACATCCTTCCAACCCCCATCACACCCTTATCTGAAAAGCTCCTACGCCTGTAGTGTTTTAAAGTATCATAACAGATAACAGCTCAATACTTGTATAGTCATTTAAAGCCGACGATGGGACATTTAGGGGCCAAAACATTTGTATAAACTGATGATAAAAATAAAAGATCGAGTTCAGTCTAGTTTAATGTTGCTTATATTCACTCGACGATATATACAAAAGTATATGCTAGTCTACATATGTTATACAATGGTTAATTTATTTACGACAGAAAACATACTCCGACGTTTTATACATGTATCTGTGAAGAAGCGTGTAGACATTACGTTAAAAAAACAAACATGCCTATCTCAAAGTAGGCGTTGCGCAATTGAGCAGTGTTGCTTTTCCATTGATCTGAAATTAAATATAAATAATATATTGGTGGCGACACAATGCATATTGTTAAGGATGCGATACTCTAAAAAACAAAAACATCACCAATGAATTGATATTATTCATGTAGCTAAACCATAATTTGTTCAAAACGCAAGGCGTGGACTTTCTTTCATGTCTCTCTTCTGATGGAAAAAATATGGATTTTCTCTCCCCTTTGTCAAAATTTCCCGGCATTTGCGATACTCTTTTAACGAGCATCCTATTATTTATCATTTGGTAAACGTAAAGCAACAAATTAACAATAACATATCTGTGGGTTCTGCGAGACTACTTAAGTTGGAAAAAGAATATTAATAGACTAGCAAAATCCAATAAAAGCAAAGGCCTACCTCACGAATTGTGTCGAAAAAACAGGATACGATGTTGATACGATGTTGATTCGGCCATGATAAAATCAAGCGCCGC
Source organism: Cyrtodaria siliqua (assembly GCA_037043455.1). NCBI lineage: Eukaryota > Metazoa > Mollusca > Bivalvia > Adapedonta > Hiatellidae > Cyrtodaria > Cyrtodaria siliqua. Next base: position 126,993 of record JAWPHD010005105.1, read on the forward strand.
GAGGATATGGTCACCCTTGCTCACGGGCATAATCGGGCAACTACGCGTCGTGTCTAGTTAGTAGACAAGAAAAAGGACCAAAAAAATAGAAGTTTGAGGCGAATGACGGTGTAAGGGTGTCAAAAAAACATAACAATATATAAGCAGTCATATGCACTAAAGGTCTGACGTGATAGATGCGGCTGACAGCCAGCTCGAACGAATCAAGATATTTCTGCAGCACGACATCAACTGGAAGGGATTCCACTCGAGAACCCATTTATGGGGGCGGTGTCCCATATGGCATATGGAAATATTTATTTTCTGTCTCATATGGCAAAAATTGTGTAGATCTACCGTTATATAAAAAAAATATAACTTGTATATATGGCAATAATAGGTAAATTAAAAAACTCATATGGCATATGGAAAATAAAAAAAATAATATTTTGGCTATATGGCATACAGTATGGAAAAAAGGCACATATGGAATGTGGAAAGAAAAAACCTATCAGAGGCTCACTGGACAACAGTTAGAGGAAAGAATGAGTACTTCTTATAAATAGTTTTAATGGTGATTCAGTCAGTAAAGTGTTTTTGTCACCACCGGGAACTTGTCATGATGAGCAGAGCTAGATAAATAGTCTCTTATCACACACTTTTATTCGCAATTAGTGATTACGTAATGAGAGCGACTACTATAAGTGACAAAATAACCAAAAGTGCCGAGTTTTAGACATTGGTCACGTGGTAAAGAAGATATCACATGATTTCAAAATGGCGGATGGCATACAAAACACACAACAAATGCTCAGTGACGTTCTAGTATTTGGCTGCAAAATGGATTAAGATTATGTTAAACACATTCATGAATTTTGATACTGCCCCCGATACCTCTCCTCTTGAGCATCTATGTAGTTAACTTCTTGATGATGGAAGTCTCGGACTCGGAGAGTGATCAACTACTGGTCGAGTTGACATCTCTTGAAGATTTACAAATTCCTCTGAAAAAGGCGACAAGACTCAAGGTGAGCTGGTTTTTTAAGACATAATCAAGAGTTTGGGGTTGATCCTAAGAGTACCCTCTGATCACCACAGCTCTACTGAGTACTGTAAATAAATGTTAAACTTGACAGCTCTACTGAGTACTGTAAATAAATGTTAAACTTGTTTAAAAGGTCGGTTCAGAACCCGGTCCTGCTAGGGGGGAAAGAAGAAACCAATGTTTATTAGAATATTTTTAAAATGAAAACGGACCAGGAAAAATCAGCAGATGCAGCATGGATTTGAACAAGTCTCATTTATTTGATGTCTGGGTTGCTTGTTTTTACATAAGGACATTTATAGTTGCACCCCATGAAGTCCCGTTGCCTTTGACCAAAAACCGTGTAGACAATTTCAGACTGTGTGTATACGTTTCTTGTATGATGACACAGCACTGACACCTGTGTGTTGCCGTTCAAACAATGCATAGTATCTAGATTTAAACTATTGTATTTCGTATCAAAATGTTTTTTGGATTAAATTTTAGTGTGAAATGGATAACAAATGATTATTTTTCACTTTCGGTAAGTTGCACACTTATAAAATTCAGTGTATCAGGTTAAATGGACTGTTTAAATGTATGTCTAGCACAGAGAATCTCTGCGAAAAGTCCACACATAAAAAAGTCAAACGCGTATGCACGTCTACGAACGGCGCATATCAAAAATCATCTCGCCGTTCGTAGACGTGTATTTTATGCACTAGGATTTGAACTTGGATCCCATTGCAGGTAAGGTAGACATTCTACATTTTCACTACAAAAGCTAGTGATTATGACCAGAAAACAGAAAGTAATAAGGTGCTTTTATTTTAGACCTATATATTTACATGCACCTCAACTGAGTTCTGCTACATTCCTCTAATCTCATTCATTTGACGTCTTGGGTGGTTCTTTCACATATGGACATTTATATATGCACCCGAGTCAGAGGACGGCGTATATCAAAAATCGTCTCACCGTTTGTAGACGTGCATTTTATGCACTTAGTCTAACGTTCCTCTATCTTTTAACGAAATATAAATTTGTCACCCATGATTATCGCACAACCAAGGATTTAGACACCTCAACTATAAACAGTGAGCCTTCAACAGTAAGTATCCTGGTTGTGGTACCAATGAACGAGGAAAAATCAGTAGATACTGCTGGGGTTCATACTCAGGTAATGCGAACATTCTACCTTTTCTAAACAAACGCCAGATCCAAGGCTGACTCCAGTGCAAGACGTGAGCCATCTGAAAATCTGGTCAACATTGATCTTAAATGAAACTAGTTATAAAGATAATCTAAAAATTAATGCAATTTGATTTTGTTTTTCAGTATAATTGTGTTGCTGTGTCCAGCAAGCTGGTGTCAGTTGGTTCCAATACTGGTGGCATTTACCTCTTTTCACGGAATGATTGCAAACTACTTCAGGTTGCATTTGCTGATAAGGTACTTTACGTTTTGTTGTAAACTAGGCAATAGTCATGTGACCACAGTGTCACCAATATATAAAGATCACAGTCTCAATTCAAAAGTAATTGTTTAGTCATAAAAATGTAACATTCTCTGTAACTTTTTCATGTGTTCATATTTTTTATCAAACGTTGGACATAAAAATGTTATGATAATACTAATGGCCAAATGACCACGTTGATATGTGATGGACAAGGGCACAGACATAGAGGATCTTAAACGAGTTCCCATTTCATATAAGATTTATGAAACGAGTTATGAATTATTTTAATTTTAACGAGCTTTTTGGCAAGTTAAAATTAAAAATAATTCATAACGAGTTTTATAAATCTTATATGGAATGGGAACGAGTTTAAGATCCTTTTTATCACATAACATTGCAATCAAATTAGTAAAAATTAATTCAGATGGACATAAAACCGCCACGACGTCAGACACACTTTAGCGCCAAAATGTCATAAAATATATGACGTCGTAACGTCGCGTCTCACACATAACGTTGCGTATAAAAGAGTTTGTGAATTACCTCTTTACAAAACAGCAGTTTATGCCAACCTTTTAACAACCAACAACAATGTTTTGTATAACGTGCATTATTTTTATAAGCTGTCACAAATAATAAGTTTATGACTCAGATCTGGGTGAATTTGTAATAAATAAAATAGTTTCAGTTAATAAACTTGCGTAGTGTTACAGATTTAACTCATCCAATCAAAATCGTTCAAGGTTGTATTACACGTGTGTCATACAATAGAATATTAAATGGGTGTTCGACACTGCTAACAAGGGACGTTATGTGATAAAATGTAATATTCTGGGTTCAATAGTCTTTTTTTTTGCCCATAAAACATTAACAATTCCCTATATTTTGTTCTTTTTCTTCATTGAACTGCCCAGCGGGAGCTTGACTTGTGAGAAAGTGTCAATTCTTACAGATGGCAGGAGGTATACAGTATTGGTTCTACCCAGGAAAAAATGAGTGGTCTGCCTCTACCACAAAAACATTTACAGTCATATATAGCTTAAAATGTGGTGAAAATCATGTAAAAAACATTCAACCAACCAACCATCATTAAACTTTGCATGCTCTACACTTTATGACTAGTCATAAGACCAATATTTCAACATCACTGCCACGATCATAGTGTGGGTTCACTGTCATTCAGTTTTTGACAAGGTGTCGGCAGTCAACACATGATCCAGACAGCACCCATCTAGAAAACCAGTCGACACACATGATCCAGACAGCACCCATCTAGTTAACCAATCGACACACATGATCCAGACAGCATCCATCGAGTTAACCAATCGACACACATGATCCAGACAACACCCATCTAGTTAACCAATCGACACACATGAACCAGACAGCACCCATCTAGTTAACCAATCGACACACATGATCCAGACAGCACCCATCTAGTTAACCAATCACACATGATCCAGACAGCACCCATCTAGTTAACCAATCGACACACATGATCCAGACAGCACACATTTAGTTAACCAATCACACATGATCCAGACAGCACCCATCTAGTTAACCAATCGACACACATGATCCAGACAGCACTCATTTAGTTAACCAATCACACATGATCCAGACAGCACCCATCTAGTTAACCAATCGACACACATGATCCAGACAGCACACATCTAGTTAACCAATCAGTACATTTTCTGGATGGGTCTGGATAATTTCCTTTTCTCCCTCACATTTGGGAAATTTTCTTTGGCTTCCAAAAAATATATAGTTTTTTTGATGTTAAAGGGACACATGGCAATCTTGAAATGTTTATCAAACATTGAAATTAGCGTCTTGATTTATTTCTGTAGTATTATTTTGATTTAAACCTGCTTGCATAAAATTAAATAAAATGTTGAGTTTTCATTTTTTCAATTTATCTATCACAGGTTTGAATATATTATTGGTGCAATATTATCAACAGGTTATAATATGCAAAAGAAATTTGCTAAATACTTTCTTATCATTAATATTAATGATTGAACAAATGCATTTTATGTAGAAAAACGGGAAGCCGTGTGTTTTTAAAAAAAATCAAGATTGCTGAGTGTCACTTTAAAGAAAGTAACTAACTAACCAAAGAACGGCAAAATTACACTATAAAACCATTCATCAAAACTCTGTCCAGGTGTTCAGGTCATATAATAATGTATATGTGCCAATTAAAAATACAGTTTTATTCATGGGTTCTAAAAATACCGTTGATTGAATATGCGCAAAATGAATTATGAGTTGGTAACTCTTAATTCAAAGCTCCAGTTTTGGTCTTTGGCCTGGCTGGTTGTACATCTGTTGTAAAATGGGACTGTTGGTGGCTGGATGGGGACTTTAAATACTGCTGTTATTAAAAATTTGATCATACATGTACATCCTGATTTATTTATGGACTCAAATTAACAGTTGTTGGGTCTGATGAATAAATCAATCTCAATATGCATGAATATTAATGATTTTTAGTGTATTATACTAATGAAAAGTTGTTTTAAAACTTAGGAGCTGTTTCAGGAATATCCAATTCATTCAGACCATTACCCAATAAGTAATAAATTGCAGGGTAAATATGCAATTTACCCAAAAGCTTATCTCAAGGCCTTCGAGTATTATATTGCTTTGTTTTATTTGTTAGTGTGTGTAGTTTGTTTGAAAACACGTATCAAGGCAAACATTATATGACCATTATGCAACAAAAAACATGATAAGTTTTGATTTTCTACTTCAGGAATCCAGCTCCGTGTCACAGGTACAGATCAGCCCAAATGAAAAGTTTGTGGCGTTTTCAAGGTAACTTCAATTCACGCTTTGTGTTAATCTTGATACAAATGTCCGAGATGTTGAGATGTTCAGTAGGTGAAAAAACGAAGGTTGTTACAGTCAGGGCTTCTAAAATTTTAAAATGCAAATCGGTCCAGGTGTTTTACTGCCGTAAGAATCACACTTATTTAGAAAATCGCCGTACCCCACCCACCATGTCAGCTGCACCATGCATTTTTTCCGTTTAGTCATTTATATAGAGAACTATTTAAACTTTACGTTTGTATTATATTTGTATTATTGATAACTTACTTACTCACAATTTGTACATTTTAATGACAGACATCATGTCTTCGCTTTACTGAATGAATAATTTTCACTCAATATTAAAATTGTTGATCATTTGAGGAATTGAACCGAACGTGTCTAATAAACCGGAAGTCGGGTGAAGAATCACCGTGGCAACCAATGTAATTTAGAGGCAGTCGAGTTCATTTGTCGGTTCTAACACTTTGTTTGATCACTTTCCTTAATTAATGTCATTAATATTATACTTAAAGTTATTGTAAAAAAAATATCAAACAAACAAGTAACAGTTAAACACCGCTCGGTATTTTAATTTTTTTAATGACGCAAACAAATTTCAGTCCCAACTTTGGCCACTTAAAAAAACAAACCGACACAAGCAAACAGGCTAACACCTTACGACTAACGGTATATTAAAGAAATTACAGACGGTAACACTCGCTTTAGTGAACCGACAGAACGCGTGATATACTTTCTCATGCTACCTAGCTATAGACTCTTCCGGAAAACTCCCTACTATCGGTAATGGTTTAGTCCAAATTGACCTACTTTCGCACAGCGAGTGACAAACAATCATGTTATGGATCAAAGAATATTGCCACAAGGCATAGTTGGAGGATAAAGGGCAATTGTAGATTTTTTAACGGCCGATAGATTAAATATCTGGTCCGATTTAAACAGAGATTTTGAAAAAAAAAATGGTCTGGAGAAACAGATTTCGGTCTGGGAACTGATAAACCGGCGATTTTAGAAGCCCTGGTTACAGGTACTTTATCGTCAGGTTCCATATTCGATTGGTTCTGGTGGGGTCCCGTCCTGGGTTTTCAAACACACTCCCTCATTACGGTATTGTGTCAAGGTACTGTGAAACTATGTCATCCTTTTAAGGCAATGTAAAGGCATCACTGCTCTGTACCATCCTTCTGAGGGGACGTAAGGTCGTCACTCCTCTGTACCATCCTTTTGAGGGGACGTAAAGCCATCACTGCTCTGTGCCATCCTTCTGAGGGGACGTAAAGCCATCACTGCTCTGTGCCATCCTTCTGAGGGGATGTAAAGCCGTCAATGCTCTGTGTCATCCTTCTGAAGGGATGTAAAGCCATCACTTCTTTGTGCCATCCTTCTGACGGGATGTAAAGCTATCACTGCTTTGTGCCATCCTTCTAAGGGGATGTAAAGCCATCACTGCTTTGTGCCATCCTTCTAAGGGGATGTAAAGCCATCACTGCTCTGTGCCATCCTTCTGAGGGGATGTAAAGCCGTCAATGCTTTGTGCCATCCTTCTGAGGGGATGTAAAGCCGTCACTGCTCTGTGCCATCCTTCTGAGGGGATGTAAAGCCGTCACTGCTCTGTGCCATCCTTCTGAGGGGATGTAAAGCCATCACTGGTCTGTGCCATCCTTCTGAGGGGATGTTAAGCCGTCACTGCTCTGTGCCATCCTTCTTAGAGATGTCAAGCCGTCACTGCTCTGTGCCATCCTTCTGAGGGGATGTTAAGCCGTCACTGCTCTGTGCCATCCTTCAGAGGGGATGTAAAGCCGTCACTGCTCTGTGCCATCCTTCTGAGGGGACGTAAAGCCATCACTGCTCTGTGCCATCCTTCTGAGGAGATGTAAAGCCGTCACTGCTCTGTGCCATCCTTCTGAGGGGATGTAAAGCCGTCACTGCTCTGTGCCATCCTTCTGAGGGAATGTAAAGCCGTCACTTCTCTGTGCCATCCTTCTGAGGTGATGTAAAGCCATCACTGCTCTGTGCCATCCTTTTGAGGGGATGTAAAGCCGTCACTGCTCTGTGCCATCCTTCTGAGGGGATGTAAAGCCATCACTGCTCTGTGTCATCCTTCTGAAGGGATGTAAAGCCATCACTTCTTTGTGCCATCCTTCTGACGGGATGTAAAGCTATCACTGCTTTGTGCCATCCTTTTAAGGGGATGTAAAGCCATCACTGCTTTGTGCCATCCTTCTAAGGGGATGTAAAGCCATCACTGCTCTGTGCCATCCTTCTGAGGGGATGTAAAGCCGTCAATGCTTTGTGCCATCCTTCTGAGGGGATGTAAAGCCATCACTGCTTTGTGCCATCCTTCTGAGGGGATGTAAAGCCATCACTTCTTTGTGCCATCCTTCTGAGGGGATGTATAAAGCTATCACTGCTTTGTGCCATCCTTCTGAGGGGATGTAAAGCCATCACTTCTTTGTGCCATCCTTCTTTGGGGATGTATAAAGCTATCACTGCTTTGTGCCATCCTTCTGAGGGGATGTAAAGCCATCACTTCTTTGTGCCATCCTTCTGAGGGGATGTAAAGCCATCACTGCTCTGTGCCATCCTTCTAAGGGGATGTAAAGCCATCACTTCTTTGTGCCATCCTTCTGAGGGGATGTAAAGCCATTACTGCTCTGTGCCATCCTTTTGAGGGGATGTTAAGCCATCACTTCTTTGTGCCATCCTTCTGAGGGGATGTAAAGCCATCACTTCTTTGTGCCATCCTTCTGAGGGGATGTAAAGCCATCATTTCTTTGTGCCATCCTTCTGAGGGGATGTATAGCCATCACTGCTCTGTGCCATCCTTCTGAGGGGATGTAAAGCCATCACTTCTTTGTGCCATCCTTCTGAGGGGATGTCAAGCCATCACTGCTCTGTGCCATCTCCTCTGCACTAAGGGAAAGCCGTTCTTGAAAGATCTCGCTGAAATTCTGTGTTAATCGGTGATACAAAAAGTCAGTAAACCCTTCCTCGTAAAATTGGTAATAATATTCAGAATTGATTGTGTGCAGATCCGGGTAGACAAATATATATAATGTATATCCACCTGTAATGTATTGGTGATATAAGACACCACCAAAATAAAAAATGTTAGATAGTTGTAACACAAAAATTAAAGTTTTTAGAATAATTCTCGCTGCAAATAATTTTTATACAGAGTTAAAGTTAGTAGAGCATCAATGAGTTCATTACTTATTACTTATCCAAATATGCAGGTGTATCATTTTATTAAAGGGGTTGATGCACTATTTTCAAACAATATTTATTGAAAAGGGCTCTGAAAACTTGAAAGAAAAAAGAAAAGCTGAACAAATTATCAAAATACCATGGAAAAAAAAGGAGATAATTATGACCTATGAAAATTTGAAAAGAAACATAATTGGAGGCGGCCATCTTGGAATGATGACGTCATCGCGCCTTTTTACCATATACTAGTATGGCATATTGACACAGTATCTTTTAAGGAGAAGAAAATCACTGTAAAATGTATAGATTGTATGATTAGTTTTCATTTGCAGTGGTTTTCCTTGCTTTCAAAGATATTTTGTCAATATGCCATTATTTTTCATGGCATTTTGATAATTCTTTCAGCTTCTAACCAGTTTTTCAGTGCCCTTTTAAATAAGTCTTGTTTGAAAATAGTGCATCAACCCCATTAATTTCTGATTAGTCAAACTATTTTGATGATGTCATACGGAAGTTATGAATTTGATCTTTTGATAATATTCCTCATTTGGATTTTCTGAGCTCATACAATTTAATATTATGCTGCACTGACTGAGCTCAGGTGATTGGCCAATGCTAAGTCCTTGGCTGATGATAAAATGTTTACTTATAAGACTATGTAAAATTGTCTCTATGACAATTGTTGTAACTGGACTGGAACAATCACAAGGTAAAATCGGCTTAAACTTGGGACCCATTGAAGCCAGCTCGTTGACAAGAAATCAGAAACACAATTACAAACCTAAAACCTATCTATTTACATACACCCCGACTGGTCTCGTCCTTAATGATGGATACTTGACATCTGCAAATGTTGACAACACAGTCATAATAGAATACAAACAAAGCTTATAAAGTCATCCTTAAAAATATTGTTGTTTGCTGATTCCCAACACAGGATTTTATAAGTGGGTAGGTAGGTACATGTAGGTGATTTTTAGCTCTACTCAGTACTGATCAAAGATCAGCAGAGCTTATGCCGTGGTGCTGTGTCCGTCGTCCGTCTGTCAGTAAACTTTTTTTGTAGCGACTACTCCTCCGAAAGCACTGGATGGATTTTCATGAAACTTTACAGAAATGTTGCCCATGAAGTCTAGTTGATCCTAGCAAAAATTCATGTTGATGTTAAATCAATGATGGCTGTCACAGCTAAAAATAGATTTTTAAAAAACAAGTTTGTAGCGACTTCTTCTTGAAAACTGTAAGTGATAGTGATATGGGACATTTTCTAAAATGATCAACATGACATGATGTTGGTCCTTGTCGAAAACCTTTTTGATTTGACTTTAAACATGGCTGCCAGCAGCCATCTTTGTTTACATGCATAGAGTAATATAGTAAATACTTTTAGCGGCTACTCCTCTGAAACTACTTGAAGGATTTTCATGAAACTTAACAGAAATGTTGCTCTTGATGTGTTGTTGATCCTAACAAAATCTCAGGTCGCCTGGAAATTCAAGATGGCCACCATAGCTAAAAATAGATTTTTAAAAAACAAATTTATAGCGTCTTCTTAAAAACTATAAGTGATATTGATATGAGACTTTTTCTAAAATAATCAGCATGACATGATGTAGTTCCTTGTCGAAAATCATTTTGATTTGACATTGAACATGGGTGCCAGGGGCCATCTTCGTTTACATAGAGTTATATAGTAAAAACTTGTAGCGACTACTCCTCTGAAACTACTTGACGGATTTTCATGAAACTTCACAGGAATGCTGATCTAGTTTTCAGAACCTGCCAGTAGAGCTTCAAGATCATTGACCTCTTGTTTATTTTGTGAAAGACAGTAAAAATCTTAAGAAATGAAAGGAAAACATACTAAAGATAGTAAAAAAAAATACTATGTTAAAGAATTGCTATAAAAAGTTTTGGGTAGAGCCCTTTTTCGTGGGTAGGTAGGAAAAGAGCAAACCAACATTTATTTAAAGGACATAACCTCATACAATGAATAAACGACCTCTCCACCACTGGACACGTAAAATTACAAAGTAAAATCATTGGGAATTACTACTCTGAACCCATTGCAAGCAAAGTGGAGGTACTACTGCCTACTGATCACCAAAATAAGCTTATAGTAGCTGTAGGAGGAGAAAGCTATGACGTGTTTAAAAAATCTTTACATACAACACCCACTGAGTTCTTCTACCATTTATTTTTTGGTTCTCATCTATGGGTTTTGGAAACTAAAACAAGTATTTAAAGCTGGCACACATGGTTCATTGGATTATTCAGTATTATTCACTGAAGTTTATTATTTCATTAAGGACGTTGATATATTTTACTTTTCTTTTTCAGCTCTGGATCTGTCCATGTGCTAGATATAAAATTGGAGTCAAGGTCAAAACCTGAAACACTTCGCTCAGTCTCTGACCTTGGTGGTGCCATGGTTACAACCTTGCTTTGGGATCAAACAAGTGCAAAGTTATACATTGGTGATGACCTCGGGAAGGTGACCATGATTCACGTACATTCCAGCAAGGTAATTACAAGAAATTGGCTATGAGTTATAACAGTTTATTTGTCAACAGTTATAACAGAAAAGTTACGAAAGAAAAACAAGGGATCATCTAATTTACATCCCTAGCTGACAGATAATGCTAAGGAATTCAGTGTCCTGCCCATGGACAAACCAAAGAACCTAAGTGGTGCTGCAGTGGCTCCAAACCCATGGTCTCAGGATTCATAGTATACCATGCTATCCACTGTTGAGTCATGACTGCTTCATCTTTTATTTGTGATCAGTTTGAATTCATTGTTCTAGTCTAGTAATAATATTGTCATATTTAGGCCAAGAACTTGTTCGGTGTCCCTCCTAGTACAGTAATATTATTGTCATATGTATGTCATATTTAGGCCAAGAACTTGTTCAGTGCCCCTCCTAGTACAGTAATAATATTGTCATATGTATGCCATATTTAGGCCAAGAACTTGTTCAGTGCCCCTCCTAGTACAGTAATACTATTGTCATATATATGCTATATTTAAGCAAGAACTTGTTCAGTGCCCCTCCTAGAATAGTAATACTATTGTCATATGTATGCCATATTTAGGCCAAGAACTTGTTCAGTGCTCCTCATGAAGTGATCATGAAGCTGGATTCTGCCATTGTACAGATGGATAAAGCTGATGACAAACTATTGGTCTCCACGTTCACTCGCTGCTATCTTTGTGATACCGTAAAGTAAGAAATCTTGTTTTCATTATCTTGAGTTATAATTATTGTGTAAATAATATTGACTTTACCATGAAACTTTGCTTTGAAGTAACATTCCCAAGAAATTTGTCACCTGCCAATGTATCCTATCCAACTTCTTCACATACTGGGTACATCATTCACCATGAAAGAGCTCCGCCCAAAGCATCATTGCAGTTTGATAGACAGGATGACTGACTTATCCCAAAGTTCTATTGTGTTTCACCATTGAAATCTTGTATTCATGCTTCAGTATCAGAAGAAGCATGACGTAATCAATATCAATTTTTCGGCATCGACAGGTGGTACTACTGACTGGTACCGCCTTGGATAATCTACACTGCTGACATTGCTGTGTTTATACTACTGTATTCGCCCCCTTTAAGCGCCCCTGCTCCTATCAGTGCCCCCTTCATGTTTTTCCATCTAAAATTCATTAACCGCCCCTATTTCAACAAAAAGCTACTAACCTACAGCAAAGTTTTAAGTGTTTCAGTCCTATCTGAAGGTCCCAAAAATCTCATAGTGCGGGGGCGTCCGTGGCCGAGTGGTTAACGTCTCTGACTTGAAATCACTTGCCCCTCACCGCTGTAGGTTCGATCCCTCAGGCTATCCAGCTGGCTTGCGGAACTTCAGTGGTTCTACCCAGGTGCCTGCCCGTGCACGAAAGTTGCCCGGAGGGGCACCTGGGGTCTTCCTCCACGAATGGAAGCTGGAAAGTCGCCATATGACCTTAGCTGTTGGTGCGACTATAAAATCCAATTCAATCAATCAATCTCATTGTGCATGGAATTTCCAATCCTCCAGCCTCTTTACAGTGTCTGTATTTACCAGAACTCTGCCATGTTTTAGAAAAAATGCTACAACTTTATTTATCTCCTGCAGAACATGTCCGACACGGTAATAAGAATCTTAAACACATAACAATTATGAGATTTAAAAAGTGAAGTGGGGGCTATAAAGGAATCACGTTGTCCGTTACATCCCGTCGCGTCACACTTTTTTGTTGCGCCGTGTAACACATTTTTATGGCCAGCAGAGCTTATGGGATGCCGAGTTGTCCGTTGTCCGTTGTCCATCGTCGGCGTTAGCTTTTGGCTCGTTAAGACAATAGGGCCTTCATTTCTCATCCGATCTTTACCAAACTTTAACTTATTAATATCAATGAAAGCTCGGATGAGTTCGAAAACCAGCCAGATCGGACAAGTAACAGTGGAGTTCTGGCCCTTGATTTAGTTAAAAATGTTATATTGCTATATTTTGCCTCGTTAAGACGATAGGGCCTTCATTTTTAGCTCTACTGGCCGAAGGCCAGCAGAGCTTATGGGATGCCGAGTTGTCCGTCGTCCGTCCGTCCGTCGTCCGTCCGTCGTCCGTCCGTCGTCCGTCGTCCGTCCGTTGTTAACTTTTGTCTCGTTAAGACGATAGGGCCTTCATTTTTCATCCGATCTTTACCAAACTATAACAGGTTGTTAATATCAATGAAAGCTTGGATGAGTTCGAAAACCAGCCAGATCGGACAAGTAACAGCAGAGTTATGGCCCTTGATTTAGTTAAAAATGCTATATTGCTAAATTTTGCCTCGTTAAGACAATAGGGCCTTCATTTTTCATCCTATATTTACCAAACTTTACCACATTGTTAATATCAATGAAAGCTCGGACAAGTTCGAAAAACAGCCAGATCGGACCAGTAACAGCGGAGTTATGGTCCTTGATTTAGTTACAATTGCTATATTTTGCCTCGTTTTTCATCCTATATTTACCAAACTTTACCACATTGTTAATATCAATGAAAGCTCGGACAAGTTTGAAAAACAGCCAGATCGGACCAGTAACAGCGGAGTTATGTTCCTTGATTTAGTTAAAATTGCTATATTTTGCCTCGTTAAGACGATAGGGCCTTCGTTTTTCATCCTATCTTTACCAAACTTTACCACATTGTTAATATCAATGAAAGCTCGGACAAGTTCGAAAACCAGCCATATCGGACTAGTATCAGGAGTTGTAGCCCTTGATTTAGTTAAAAATGCTATATTTTGCATCGTTAATACGATAGGGGCTTCATTGTTCATCCGATCTTTACCAATCTTTATCAGATTGTTAATGTCATTGAAAGCTCGATCAAGTTTGAAAACCAGCCATATCGGACTAGTTACACCGAAGTTATGTCCCTTGATTTAGTTAAAAATGCTATAGTTTGCCTCGTTAAGACGATAGGGGCTTTATTGTTCATCCGATCTTTACCAAACTTGATCAGATTGTTAATATCAATGAAAGCTTGGACAAGTTCGAAAACCAGCCATATCGGACCAGTAACATCGGAGTTATGGCCCTTGATTTACTTCAAAATGATATATTTTGCCTCGTTAAGACGATAGCGCCTTCGTTTTTCATCCGATCTTTACCAGACTTCATGAAATTGTTAATGTCTATGAAAGCTTGGTCATGTTTGAAAACCAACCAGATCGGACCAGTAACAGCGGAGTTATAGCCCTTGATTTTGTTAAAAATGCTATAATATGCCTCGTCATACGATAGGGCCTTCATTTTGCATCTGATCTTTGCCAAACTTTACAAGATTTTACAACTGTCTTTTTTATATTATTATTGATTTTATTTTAATTATTATTATTATTATTATTTATTTATTTTTTTATTTAATTTTTTTTTTTTTTTTTTAATTTTTTTTTTTTTAATTTTTTTATTATTATTTTTTTTTTTTTTTTTTTTGTTGAAATTATTCCTTTTTTCATAATTTTTTTTTTTTTTTAGCTCTATGTTTGACCAGTCGGACCAGTAACGGAGGAGTTATGGCTCTTGATTTAATTAAAAATAAATGCTATATTTTGCCTAGTTAATACGGTATGGCCTTCATTTTTCATCTGATCTTTACCAAACTTTACCAGATTCTTTAGTTATGGCCCTTGATTTAGTCAAAAAGCTGTTTTTAGCCCGAAACTTTCAAAAAAACGTAAATGGCAGTCACTCGCTTCATTGATGTTATAAGAGCCATGTTAGCCAGTAGAGCGTCCACAGGCCCTCTTGGGCCTCTTGTTTTTTTAAAAATCTTCTTTTTTTTAATTTTATTTTTTAGCTCTATGTTGGACCAGTCGGATCAGTAACAGAGGAGTTATGGCTCTTGATTTAGTTAAAAATGCTATATTTTGCCTCGTTGATACGTAAGGGCCTTATTTTTCATCTGATCTTTACCAGACTTTACCAGATTCTTTAGTTATGGCCCTTGATTTAGTTGAAAAGCTGTATTTTGCCCAAAACTTTCAAAAATAAATAAATGGCAGTCTCTCGCTTCATTGATGTTATAAGAGCCATGTTAGCCAGTAGAGCGTCTACAGGCCCTCTTGGGCCTCTTGTTCATCCTATCTTTACCAAACTTTACCACATTGTTAATATCAATGAAAGCTCGGACAAGTACGAAAACCAGCCAGATCGGACCAGTAACAGCAAAGTTATGGTCCTTGATTTAGTTAAAGATGCTATATTGTTATATTTTGCCTCGTTAAGATGATAGGGCCTTCGTTTTTCATCCTATCTTTACCAAACTTTACCACATTGTTAATATCACTGAAAGCTCGGACAAGTTCGAAAAGCAGCCATATCGGACTACTAACAGCGGAGTTATGGCCCTTGATTTAGTTAAAAATGCTATATTTTGCATCGTTAAGACGATAGAGGTTTCATTGTTCATCCGATCTTTACCAATCTTTATCAGATTGTTTATGTCGTTGAAAGCTCAAACACATTCGAAAACCAGCCATATCGGACCAGTAACAGCGGAGTTATGGCCCTTGATTTAGTTAAAATATATTTTGCCTCGTTAAGACGATAGGGGCTTCATTGTTCATCCGATCTTTACCAAAGTTTATCAGATTGTTAATATCAATGAAAGCTCGGACAAGTTTGAAAATCATTTATATAGGACTAGTAACAGCGGAGTTATGGCCCTTGATTTAGTTCAAAATGCTATATTTTGCCTCGTTAAGACAATAGGGCCTTTATTATTCATCCGATCTTTACCAAACTTTATCAGATTGTTAATGTCTATGAAAGCTTGGTCAAGTTCGAAAACCAGCCAGATCAAACGAGTAACAGCGGAGTTATGGGCTTTGATTTTGTTAAAAATGCTATAGTTTGCCTCGTCATACGATACTTCATTTGGCATCTGATCTTTGCCAAACTTTAGCAGATTTTATGACTTTCTTTTTTTTATATTATTATTATTTTTTTTTTTTTTTTTTTATTTTGTTCAATATTTTTTTTTTTTTTTTTTTTTTTTTTTTAGCTCTATGTTGGACCAGTCAGACCAGTAACAGAGGAGTTACGACTCTTGATTTAGTTAAAAATGATATATTTTGCCTCGTTAATAGGGTAGGGCCTTCATTTTTCATCTGATCTTTACCAGACTTTACCAGATTCTCTAGTTATGGCCCTTGATTTAGTTAAAAAGCTGTTTTTTGCCCGAAACTTTCAAAAAAACGTAAATGGCAGTCAATCGCTTCATTGATGTTATAAGAGCCGTGTTAGCCAGCGTCCACAGGCCCTCTTGGGCCTTTTGTTATTACTTGCATTCCTCAAACAGTTTTGAATGGGTTGTTCCCAAACTTCATATACACATAACAACTGATGACCGTATGTCTCTTTACATCACACATTGTTGCCTAATTTATTACAGAATCATGGCCCTTTGTTTGACTGTTCGACTTAGAACGGAATGACACAGGGTAGTTTATAGTAATAAGAATCATATAACAGTTGTATATGAGATTTAAAACAATGCTTTAAAAATGTGTACATTTTATTAGATTACATTTTTTAATAGTGGATTTGACTTGTTTGATGAGTTTATTTTTTAAAATCCACTCATTTAAAGGTACTGTCGACAGTTTGAGAGAGTATTGATGGAAAATAAATGCTAACTATGGACTCACTGTATTGCTGTCCTATAATGTTAAACATATTGGAAAGCCAGAGACTCCAGTAACGTGTTATCAAGGAGATGGTGCATTTTAAAGGAGATCATTTTAAAGGAGTTCATTTTTAAAAATGAAGATATTCAAAAAAATTACAATCGTATTCAATTTAACTTTTTTTCCTACTTGTAAAACTTTATTTTTAATATTGCCTGAAGTACATGAAGTATATTTTAAGTGATATTAAGTTGATTTTAAATCTATGAAGTAGTACAATAATGGCTCATTTTTCCAAGTTTGTCAAATTTCCTTGACTTAGGAGTTTTATTATTTTTTCATTGTTTCCTTTAACATGTTTAAGAACGTATATCCTGATGAAGGTCTTGGTAGACAGAAACTAGTAGATCAATAAAACTGTCATCACCATTCAGTGTTAGTCGTGTGTCCTTCTATATATTATATTTATCATATTTAATAACTTGTTAAATAACACCAAATATTATTGTTTTTAAATTTCAGACAGCAGTTTTCTCAAATTGGTAAAAAGTTGAGGTAAGTTCATATTTTTCCTGAGCAAATGAATTATATGAGCTGCAACACGCGAAAACGTCCCTTCGAACGTTTAGACGACAACGTCATAGCGTAACAATTTATGACATCGACCTGTAATCAATTAATTACTAATCAAATTTCTCGTCACCTGTGTTTTACATAATTATTATATCACAGGGAATATGTTTCTTAATATAAATAGTTGATGCTATAGAAAATGGTAATTGTTTGTCTTTTGTTGTTATTTAATCAACGACGTCGTCCAAGACGCCGACGTCAACGACAAAATTAATGGTGAATACAATCTTTAATTTTCAAATTGAGATAAAATCATCTTTAATTAAGATATCAACATAAAAAAAAGAGATTTTTAAAGAGAAAATCATCGTGTTTCATAAACATCAAAAAACATAAAATGTGAAAGTTTTGTCTGAAGGGTCGTTTTCGCGTGTTTCGGCTCATATAAATTATAAAGGAGTCAACCATAATGGAATTTTCAAGTTTAGGCGGGGATATGATTCTTTTTATGCTCACCATTCAAAAAAGTCCTGCCATTAAAAGCCCTGTAAATTTCTATATAGAAATAGATGGTAGTTTCTGCAGCAAATAACTGTAATAGTTGCAATAGACTTGTGTCTACAAGGGAATTACTCCAGAATTTCACTTTCTAGCATACATCTTAAAGTTTCCAAGAACAACATTTTAATGCTGTCAGAATGCTTTCCTTGGAAAGTTTTCATTAGTCAGAAAAAGATAGCATTTATTTAACAGTGAATTGTACGTTTAAACGACTACATGAAGAATAAGAGAGCTTATGTTGTAATTACTGTCTCAGCTGTGGTTTAAATGTATGTCTCAGTTTTACTGGACCAATCTTTATGAAACTTTGTACATATTTTGTTTTTATTAGATCAAAGGGCACAGTTAACTTCAACTTGATCTTAAAAACTTGTGTAAATATATGTAAAGATCCAAAGACATTGATTCATGCTGATCGCCAATACCTGTTGGATATACTGTAATAGGTGTGTAGGGGCATCTAATGCCCTACAAAGTGGGATATAGTATAAGAGTCTTTATGGGTATCCGGTGAAGATCGGGAATTCCAACACAAGGTATAATTGTTTTTATCAGAACCGAGGCTTTAAACAGTTCTGCTGAAGGTTGGAATTTCCCCGTCTGAATGGGATACCCATGATTGATCCTTTTTCTTCCATGCAACTCATTGTGTGCATTAACACGCCAACTACTAAGCTTTTGCATGTTAGTTACACATTGCCGTCATGCAGCTGTTGACGTTGTCAATGCCATTGTTGAAGTGCGTGACTTTTATCTTTCCGAGTGTAAGATCAGGCTTACCAGCACTCAAGTTAAACATGGACACTTTTCTTGTATACCGGACAAGGAAATCCATCATTTTACTGGGGTTGGATATTTCCATCTCACCCTAGGTTCGAGATAAAAGACAAACACGCACGTACATCTGGTATGCAGGAAAACATGCAGAACGTTAGTAGCTGGCGGCATCAACGCACAACATGTCACATGATATGCAAGAAAAAGAATGTATCGTGGGTATTCGGTTCAGATAGAGAATTCCAACCCTCGGTATAAGTGTTTTAATCGAAACCTCGGCAGAGTATCGGTTCCGATAAAGACACTTATACTTCGGGTTGGAATTCCCTATCTTCACCGGATACCTATGAAATTTTTTTATAATCCAATATGCAAGTAAGTGTGATGTATACGGTTTGATATTGACTCAGAAGAGCCTCTCTCACCTTATATGCGACATGTGTAACCATTCAGAAATGATTTTAAGAATTAATCAGAGTCGTCTCTGATCTGTTTACACTGTTCACAGACCTTTTTACGATTTTGATATTCTACAGACCCAAAAAAAGCCACACATAAAACTTACCCACCACCAAAAAGCCACACATGAAACTTGACCCCATAAAAGCCACACATGAAACTTGACCCCATAAAAGCCACACATGAAACTTGACCCCATAAAAGCCACACATGAAACTTGACCCCATAAAAGCCACACATAAAACTTGACCCCATAAAAGCCACTCATAAAACTTGACCACATAAAAGCCACTCATAAAACTTACCCCAGAAAAGCCACACATAAAACTTACCCCAGAAAAGCCACACATAAAACTTACCCCCGAAAAAGCCACACATAAAATATATTGAAACATGTTTTTAAGGAAGTCTCAGATTATACAGGAATATGCTTCAGGAATATGCTAATCGAAATGCATAAACATTTTAGTAGATGATACTCAGGCCGACCATAAACAATTGTTGGTTTGCTGTTTCCCTACCTACCCACCAAAAAGGGTCCTACCCAAAACTTTTTATAGCAATTCTTTATTTATTTATTTTTACTGTTTTTAGCTGTTTAGTACATTTTTCTTTAATTTCTTTTTTTTTTACTGTCTTCAGTTGGAACGCCAGCCCTATGGCGTAGGAATATTTATCAAACAAGGTCACGTGATAAAATCGATAACAAAATGACATTATAGGGAAAATTGTCACTGGTCATATTTATACACATCTTATCTATAAACTGTGATTATGACAAAACACAATCACAGATCGTTGTTAAAGTAATAATATTCACAAACTACATTGGTCGAACATAATTGGTGTACACTTCGTGTAATTCCCATTAATAGTTAAAGGTATTTTTCAAAGGGATGAATTTAGGTTGTTTTAAGGTTTAAATTGCCAACAATGCGCTTTTAAATCAAAATCGATTTATTTCGTCATTTTAGAAGCGAGAATAAAAACAAATGCATGTACGCATAGATAAATCTTTCCTCTGTCCATATGCAAAATTTTAATGAAATCGGAGACAAGTACTTTTTTTTTCCCAAAATTAACTAACATGACCCACAGACTCAAAGACGGCATAACGCATATACATTTACAGATGCGACTGGGTACACAAGAAATGAAATAATTCTATTATTTCAATACATATATTTCAAATGTATGTATCCATGCATTCCAGATTAAATTTCTGATCTATACATGCTTTTGGTTTATGCCGGAGTGCTCGGAATAGGTTTTAACAAACCATATTGCAAAAAAATGAAGTTTTAACAACGAGAATGAATTTTTTTTCATGAAAGTGTTCATTGACATGTCTACTATTAAACACCAAAATTTAAAGTCAATCAGAAAAAAGTACTTTTTTATTCCCAAAATTAACAAAGTACACCGTGTTTGCTAAAATATGAACAATCGCCTTTCGAAGTTAATGTACAGGCGGGATATAAAACCATGAAATTGTGAAATCCTTTTTAAGAGATATATTGATTTCAACATTGTTCTGTATTTAATAAATTATTACAGTAGAATGTTCGCAGTTTTTTTCAAGGACACATTTGCGGTAGTATCTCTGCAACCCCGCCCCTCATGCCACCCCCCACCTCCCTCTGTACCGTATTGATTAAGTTGTATATAGCTGCGAATGCGCAGTTTTAATCAAATTCGATTGATTTCATCATTTTAGAAAGAAAAAAAGCATGTACGCGTAAATACATTTTTTCTCTGTAGATATGTAAAATATAAAAACCCCGGAAGCAAGTACTTCTCCCCCCCCCCCCCCCCCCCCCCCCCCCCACCGAAAATTAACGAAGTACACCTAAATAGGCCGATATTCGAAGATCGATTTTAGCATTGTTCAGTAGTTGTTATATTATTGATGTAGTATGTTCACAGTATTTATGAGAGCAACATTACGGTAGTATGACTGTATCACTCCAACTCTGTCGGCTTCCCCACCAATGTACACACAATACGTTGTGTATTGCTGAGAATGCGCCTTTTATTTAAATCTATTTATTTCGTCATTTTAGAAGCGAGAATAAAAACAAAATCATATAGATACAGCTCTCCTCTGTATATATGTTGAATTTCAATAAACGGAGACAAGTACTAATTAAGTAACAGGGCTATCCGACCCAAGACGGCAACATTCATATTCATTTAAAAAGACGAATTAAAATAATTTTGTTATGCAAACACATATATTTAAAATGTATGTGTCTATGTATTTTACACTAAATTTTTGATCTATACATGCTTTGGGTTAATGTCAGAGTGCCCAATTTATTTTAACAAACAATGTTGCAACGGTATATCGGAAACTGAAATCATGATACGTTGCAGGAGTTAATTTTCGAAATCAGAAAAGAGCGATAAACTAATTAAGTAGTTTAACAGGCAAAAAGAAGTATATTCTTTTTAACTGTTCGTTTGAAACTGAGGGGGCGACTCGAGTAAATGACTGACGAGTAACAGACATGCTACTGTCGAGTAACAAACATGATTTTGTCGTAAACGAAGAAGATTGCATAACATAAATATGTGGACATGAAATTGTGTCAGTGGTTTGTGGTGTTGTGAAACACTGTACGCGTGAATCCGAAAAGTGCGTGTCTGTTATCTTTATAGGGCATATATAGTTATATATTATAGGTTATTGCATTTGTATGGCTAAATATTACTTGGAACGAGTTGTTTTGGCAAAGGACGACGAGCTTGCAAGTCGTCCTGCGCCAAAACAACGAGTTCCAAGTAATATTTAGCCATACAAATTCAATAACCTTTTTATTGTATACTTTCATATTGTTTTTTGATCAATGTTAATTGTATGACTATTACTTTTTATTGTATTTGTGTTATTTTTTATAGCTTTTGATGGAATTCCTATCTTGCCATTCAGTTTCATTTCGTGTGGATGATTATTTTGCGCGGAAAACGACGTCGACGTCGGATGACGTCATTAAAAATATCAAGCGATTTTCTGAAGTTTGGTTTACCATTCGATAATGTTAAAAACAGTGGGTGAGTGACCATTTTGAATTATTTTATCAATTTTTGCCATAACAGGTTGAAAAAAAACTCGTATTTTTTTGTCTGACACTATAGGAAGGATATTTTTATTTGAAAAGTAGTTCCTTATTTCTATTTCGCGGCTCTTAGCAAGCACGAGCAAAAGTTTTCCCGTGCAATATCAATGCGTGCAATATCGTAGAATATTGCACCGCTTAGTCTCAATGCAAAACTAAACGGGACAATATGAAAGTAATACAATAAATATATATATTTAGGGCATATATAGTTATATATATATATATTATATTATTAATTTATATTTATTTGTATGGTCCCAGAACGCAGTCATACTCACTACTACTGAAAGTAAATACTTAATATACATGTGCGGTGTGTTACGATCTGTGGTATTTGAAAACAGACATATTAAACATTTCCCTAATAATATATAACGATGATAAATACTATATTCATAGAAAAAAAAAAGTCCTGAAAAAAAAATACATGTTTGTTTTCAGCAGTTGAAATCTACTATATTCTGCGAATATTGCTACTTTGAAAATTTGAATATGTCTGTTTTCATCAAATAGCATGTTTTGTTTCTTTTAATAAAATAAAAATTAATTTATGATTTCGGAATATGTCTTACACACTGTTGAATCCTGTAATTCAACAACAAGTGGTTTGGTTCACAGGCGACAGTATCGATGAACAAAACCACTTGTTTTACTGGATTCTACATTGTGCAAGAAGATATTCATATATTATACCATTACTATTATAACGATGTGTGTTGTACCATATGCTTATCCTTGTTTATAAATGTTTGATAATGGATGTCAGCAGGAACTTGACCTTGTGACCTAAAAATCAAACGGATCATCCTCTTTCCACTGTCCACCAATGAAGTTTCATGAAATTTGCTTTAGGTAAAAGGAAAAACTGTGTGGACAAGACTTTTCATTTTCCGGTCATGGTAACGGACCTTTCAACTACTGACCTTTCAACTTCTGACTTCAAAATAAACAGGAATTATCATTTCACCAAAGGCATGTCAAAGTATGACGTTTTATGAAATTAGCTTTAGAGAAAGTAAAAAAGAGTTTCATTGCGGACACGATTTTCATTATCAAGTCACTGTGACGTTGACCTTAGATTTATTGACCTCACTATTAATAGGGATCATACTCTTTCCAAAAGGCAGTCAACCCATGTCGTTTGAATATATTTACTTCAGGGAAATTGAGTAACGGTGTGGACAATGGTTTTCATGATCGGATCAGTGACCTTGACATTTGATCTCGAACTAAATAGGGGTCATTATCTCACCAAATGCAGTCAACCCATATAGTTTCATGATACATGTATTTGCTTCAGTAAATAAGGAGTTGCATTGTGGCCAAGGTATTAGGGTTATATTGTCCTTTTGACATATTAACCTCAAAATCATCAAACGATGCAATAGTCTTATAACAGGCAGTCAACCCGTGGCGTTTCAACAGAGTTCCTTCAGGAAAACAGAAGTTAACAGTGCGGACAATGCGTTTCATTATCCGGTCTGTGACCTTGACCGTTGACCCACTCACAATCAAAAGGATCACCCTCTCACCAGAAGCAATCCATCCATTTAGTTCATGATATTTGACTTACAGTTTACAACATTTTACATTATCATGTTACGGTAACACGGTGCATGATCAAAACTAATTTTCACGGATAAAAGTCGATTCGGCTCCTAATCACTACTGATGGGCTCCTAATATTCACTGTTGTTTTGGGATAACCAAGTTAACTCGTTTTTCTAGTGACCTTCTTTATTGTCGGCTTATTTCCTAATTACTCTTTCTTTTGTAATTGTAATGCTTTCACGGAACATAATGATGCTATGTTCGCCTTATGTACAACACTGTCTCTGTGTAATGTTTGTGAAATCGACACAATTTAGTTTTTTTGTGCGATTTTGGTAGGGCAAAGGCGAGTATTGATCATTTGAACCGATTTTTTCATTTGTTTATAGACGTTTTTAGATTTTATTTTGAGTTCAATTAATCGACTTTATTGTATTTAATGTTCCTTGTAATAGAAAAGAATAGAAAATTCTTGCTGCATAGAAAATTCTTACAATTTACGCATTTGATTGAGACACCTAATCGTCCTGGATATGGGCATCTAATTGGTTCAGTACTCGACCGAAGTACGATGCGTTTCTTTTTTCTTCTTCTGATTACTTCATCGGGTGGGTAAGAATCTCAGAGCAAACATTATACAGAGGCGCCGGAAGGAGTTAAACATTGGGGCGGTGGATGTTTGGGGTTTAACCAATTTATAAAGCTTATTCCTCGAATGCCTGTTTTTGTCAGGCTTTAATGTCAGTTTTTTTATTTACAAAATATACTATATCCGTTCGTCAGGTCGTACACTATTAAGATTAACATCACTTGCTGACATTTTAATGTGCGAATGTATTATTGTTTCTATATGTGTATATCAAAATGAATGAGCTGTATTTATTGTCCCTTGTATACATTTAATAGTTGAATGCTGGCATTTGTACATTTTAAAGTGATTAACCGCAGATCTTATAACTTTATTTAGAGAAATAAAGTTATTAAGTATGCGGTTAATCATCTTTTAAATTGTACAAATGATGAGACTCAAATACTTCCAGTGTAAAAACTGTCGCGTTTCCTACAAGTGACCGATACATTCTCAAAAAAACCCATAAGAATATCTTTAAAACATCTTTAGAACAAGGCAAACATCAAATTCCTGTATACTTAACTAAATTAAATCAATTAACAAAAACGCCGGTAAGCTTGTAAACTTATAAAAATATCAGGTAATTACCGGCTCAAAGCCTGAGAAATGGCAGGCCTGTAATGACAAAGCGCGTTAAACAAACAAACATTCTGAATCAGATAATACATGTATTAGACGTAAATATATTAAAAATGACTTTAATTAACTTATATTAACTTAAATATATTATAAATGACTTTAGTTAGTACATATACAAGTTGTAACCATGTTCTGTTTCAGATGATATCGTTTTTATTGCAATGACAAAAGCAGCTACTTATTGGGTGCACTATTGGATAAAAAGTGAGGTTCCTTGTTGACCGCGTAGTTGTGCAAATTAGGTGCCTTTGAAAATATTACGTACCTCTAAATGAACCGATATTTCATCATAATACAACAGTGAAACACTTCATGTTTACTTATATCGCAACTATGGATGCTAATGTATCTATCCTCGCGTACAAAGGCATACAAAATGGTATAAGTAATGTAAAAATGTGTGTTAAGTATTGTCAATACTGAAATCCGTACAGCAGTGCACCATTTAAAATGCTTATTTTGCGAAAATGACTTACTGTTTCTACTATATTTAGCTATAAAGTTAAATCTAGCATAAACTAGTGTTCCGTGGTAGTAAAAATGAACTGAGCTTACGGTTCTGTTGCCGGTTTTACCTCCGTTTTAAGCCACTCATCACCTTCCAGCTCCATTTTTTATCCGAAAAAACGAGGTGCTTATCCGTTCTTATTCAGGCAACGTATATTTTATCCGTGAAAATTAGTTTTGATCATGCACCGTGGGTAACAATGATCTTTGACCTAATGACATCAAAATCAAAAGGCATCATTCTCTCACCAAATGCACTCAAACCATGAATTTTGATGAAATCTGCTTCTGGGGAAGTGCACAGTGCAGACAAGGTTTTTCATGATCATTATTGGGTCACGGCGCCCTTGACCTTCAATATTTGATATGCACATACTGATGCTTCTTACAAAGTTTCCTAAAAATCCAACAAATAGCGAAGACAAGATTTGTGACGGACGAACGGAAAGGCCAAATATAATCTGTCTCACCTACCACTTTGTGGTGGAAGACATATTTATAAAGACAATATTTTAGTTCATATGTATACTTTATTAAGCAAATAATTAAGCGAAAATAAACTTCAGCATTGACTCTGACCAGTGGTGTACATGGAGTCTTCTTCCACATGACGTGCAGCCTGAAAGAAAATAAAAAAATAAGTCGCGTACAGTATTCAATTTGAATCAGGTGTTGCTAGGGGGAGCTAGGGCATGTTAAGGGGAATGGGACAGTTTGACACAATGGGCTAGCAGGATACATCCAAGTAACCCAGTAGCGCCAGTAAGACTTGAATCCGTGTTCACTGGATTCAAAGCCGATATGCTATAAACGTCCCTTGACCAAAACTGAGTAAATGGCACATCAAATAAAGGGTCAATACATATTATATTGTGTATCATACGAGTATATGATTGACCTGACATGATTACAGAACAATAATGTATTTTTCACCCAACAGTACTACAGCAAGAATCTATTACAAGGAAAGTTAAATCTGACAGATGGTGCAATGCTCTATAAGCCATTTTTACTAGAAGGGGAATAAAATACAACTCTTGCCAAAAATCTAAAATTGTTAAATTTTACACGTTTTGTTCATAGGATATTTTACTTTAATGACTTAGTAAGGTCATTTTACATGGGGAGAAAATATTAATATACAACTATTTATTTTCTATCTCAAAACTTGGTGATGCCGCTAGTTTTAGTAATAAAACACGATTAAATAGGGCAGTTGAGAAGACACTTTTGTAGATGTGTGTTCTGTTCTGATGTGAACATGTGTAAAACAGACACAAGATTGAAAATGTTCTCTGTGTCCCTTTAATAAATTGGGGACCCATCACTTAGACCATAATAATATTGTAATTAGTTGATGTTAAAGGGACACACGGCACTCTTGAAGTATTTATCAAGCATTAACATTAGCATCTCCATTTGTTAACCTGGTAACATTTTAAATTTAAACCTGCTTGCATTAAAAATTAAATAAAAGTGTTTCATTTTGTCTTCGTTATTTTATCAAATACTTAACTATATTATAGGTGCACTATTATCAACAGTTCTGAACTATTCTAATAAATAATATTAATGATGCACCAATGCAAATTATGCAAAAAAATTGACCGAACTCCAAAAGTTTAGAAAAAATAAAGATTGCCTAGTGTCCCTTTAACACAACTTGTTTTCGCATGTATCCAGTACATGTAGTTTACACGAGCTCATAATTATGACAATCACGCTGCATTATCACCGAAAAACATTTTTTACTGTAACTTTGAACAGCACCGTGCAAGCATAACACAAGCTCCATTTAAAGAACTACACAAGTGTAAACATTTTTTAAAAGGGCTCCCACCTCAAAATGATCCAATGGCATTTAACTCGGCTTGACATTCTGAAGTCATCAGTATCAATTCACTTAGAATTGCTCAAGGGCACGATTCACATTTGAGGCCTCTCTGAAAAACAACATCAATCCAATGTCAATGATCAAACAGACAGAGTTTATCCTTTGTTATACATAATGTAACATATTTATAAAGGAAAATTCAAAACTCTACTTACTGTCATGGATATAATATGTACACATATGTGTATGTAGATCTAGTTACTGTACATAAATATGAATCTGACCTGTCAATGGCTGTTTACATTGTTTCAGTGGTAGTTGTATCGGGTATGTATTCACGAATGTGCGAGAAAATGGGGATTACATAACGATAAAGAGACAACGCTAACAATTTACATTCATGCTGAGGGGTGGGGGTGGAGGGGGTTTCTAGTTTCCTTACCCCCTCCTTGTTTTCGGTATTCAAGCTCCATCTACCCACCCCCATCCCCCCCACATCTACCGTACTTGGGTGGGCGGGGTTGCGGGGGAAATTGATAGCATTTCTACTAGTAACTGTTTTATTCAACGAAACGTTCTACAGTTTACAGTACATCCAGTTACTGGAAAGATCGGAGTACACGAAAAATATGAACTTTCTATTAAACAGTATACGCCACATTTTTAGGCACTATATTTGGCTAATGTCTAAATATGTACGAACTAAAAGTGGTGTGTACTGTTTATTAACAAACACATTTTAATGACAAAACAAATACCTTGATCATGGACCTCTAGCAGCAGACAGTAATCCCAAATCCAATTTGACCAACATGTCAATTTCACGTGTCAAGTTATGTCACGGTGACCTGTCAGTCACCAACACTGCATCGTGTTGACACATAATGGGACGTTATTTCGTCCGGTAAGCAGTCACCAGAGAAGTTATGATTTCTGCCACACGAGAAGTTAGTTTAATGTCGGGATAAGGTATTAGTTTTTACATAATCTACGGTATGAAACACTTTACGCGTGGTGTTAGACTCCATAGGTTTCCGTAGTGCTCGCCGACGCAGCGCGCACAATTTCGGGTGTAAAAAAAATGGCGTCTGTTTTAATTGAAAATTCGTAAAATAGTCCGTAAAATACAAAGAAATAGTCCATGTTCGCGGAGTTAAAATGCGAACAGAACTGATATGTTATAGGTCCGTGGCGTTCCTACTGCTTTGGCAAAAAAAATAATTCACCTACCTACCTACCCACTTATAAAAATATAATAATATATTTTTAAGGATGGCCTCACATTTTGAAGTTATTGTTTTATTGTTTAACAACAATGTCTACTATTTTCAGAGACGGATATTACGGAGCATGTTTTCTTACTCAAGGCACAGCAGCTCCCATGATCTACAGTGCTCGGCCAGGGTCTAGAATCTGGGAGGTAAAATATGCAGAAATGATACGTAAACTATTTATTATCATGTTTATTAGTAGTGCAATAATGCAGTGAAAGATATTTTGAACGTCGTCTGAAAAGTGTGTGACCTATGTTCATAAAACTTCACGCAATTTTTCATCTTATCTCGCTTAATGTTGTTAATGTCAAATAACTGACTTTCATTTCGACCGATAATGCCCCCTTTCATAAATCTTTAACTTTCAACCTAACCAAACGCGTAACTTGCTGAAATAAGCACCTGGCAGATGTCACAAGTGTTCTGTGGAACACCCTTCTAGTCCTACTTCACTTGCATACCGTATTTCTCCTAACAGTAGCGCCTGGGTGCTATGCAAAGTGTAAAGGGGGCGCTCCTATTATGGATCAAATTTTCAATATATTTTCCCTCCTTGCCCGACTGTTTCCTTATAAAAATACTGTACGGCACTCTTTTACTATGACACCAGTATTGACTAAACCTAAACCCGACTGTATACTGAGTATATTACTGTCATCACTCTGTATCTGTATGATACACATTTCCGTCGAACTTGACGATCACAACACAGGTTGGTTGCGTATGAATTAAATAATAATAAAAGATGAACTATTTAGTAAATTGAAAGAAAGGAGATAAATAAAAGCGGTAATTTGTATTGATGATGATAGCGCTTTAAAGTTTATGTGATAGACCGTACCAGTGTCGTAGTAAAAAACTCCCATAATCAAATCCATTAGCGGTAAAGACGAAAAAATTGTGTTTTTAGCTCTACTGATCAAAGATCAGCAGAGCTAATGACATGGTGCGGTGTCCGTCGTCCGTCCGTAAACTTTTTTTGCGGCAACTACTCCTCTGAAACTACTGGATGGATTTTCATGAAACTTTACAGGAATGTTGCCCATGATGTCTAGTTGATCCTAGCAAAAATTCGCAGTGATGTGAAATCAAAGATGGCCACCCAAGCTAAAAATAGATTTTTAAAAAACAAGTTTGTAGCGCCTATTTCTTGAAAACTAAGTGATATTGATATGAGACTTTTTCTGAAATGATCAACATGACATGATGTGGTCCTTGTTTAGATAGAGTTACATACTAAAAAAAAGTAGCGACAACTCCTCTGAAACTACTCGACGGATTTTCATGAAACTTCACAGGAATGTTGCTCTTGGTGTGTAATTGATCCTAGCAATATTTTTCAGGTTGGCCAGATATTTAAGATGGCCGCCACGGCTAAAAATAGATTTTTGAAAAACAAATTTGTAGCGACTACCTCTTGAAAACTATAAGTGATATTGATATGGGACTTTTTCTAAAATGATCAGCATGACATGTTGTTGATCCTTGTCGAAAATTATTTTGATTCGGCATTAAACATGGCTGCCAGTGGCCATCTTTGTTTACATAGAGTTATATAATAAAAACTTGTAGCGACTACTTCTCTGAAACTACTTTACAGATTTTCATGAAACTTCACAGGAATGTTGCACTTAATGTCGAGTTGATCCTAGCAAAATTTCAGGTCGGCCGGAAATTCAAGTTGGCCGCCACGGGCTAAAAATAGATTAAAAACCCCACAAGTTTGTAGCACCTACTTCTTGAAAACTATAAGTGATTGTGATATGGGCCTTTTTCTAAAATGATCAGCATGACGTGGTGTTTTTCCTGATTGAAAATTATTTTGATTCAACGTTAAACATGGCTGCCAGTGGCTATCTTTGTTTACATAGAGTTATATATTAAAAACTGGTAGCGACTACTCCTCTGAAACTACTTGACAGATTTTTATGAAACTTCACAGGAATGCTGATCAAGCTATCAAAACCTATCAGTAGAGCTTCACGGTCATTGACCTCTTGTTTTAGTAACTTTTGGATTTTGAAGAAGATAAGGTTTCTTTAAACAGGTGGGGTGCTTCTATTAGGAAAGGCGGTATTTGCAATCAATTATGTTAATTATGAGAATAGTTCAAAGCAGATTGAGTATGCATATTACTAATTATTAAGTACATTGCACCAATAATGTATTTAAAAATTGGTAGAATAATAAGAAACTGTATTAAAATCTTAAAAGTTACTCACCCGCCAACAGCACGCTAATTTTACAACATATGCACACCGCTTCAAATTCGACGAACGATAAGGTATATATAAAACTAAAATACAATTGCAAATCATACAATATAAACATGAAATCCGGCCAGCCAAAAACATTGCCTTTTTGTTATTGCTTGAAGCTTCGAATAAAAAGTTACCAACTCTAAATTCATTTCACACATATTCATGTGCGGGTTTTTTATGAACCCGATACATATACAGTTTTAATTAGCATATATGCATCATTTTGTGACCTCAGCACATGGGTAGAGTTTGGAAGAACGGTATTATAGCGAAATTTGGCGCTTGTGTTACTTTAGTGTTTTATGTAGTTACATTCTTGCAGTGTTATAGTCAAAATGATACAGTAATAATAAATCTAGGTGCTAATTGTTTATGCTTGATATAAACTCAAGGCTGCCATGTGTCCCTCAATATAAAATGCGGTGAGTTTATTTGTTTGATTTAAATTTCAGGTTGATTTTGAAGGTAGTGTTCTAAACACGCACCAGTTTAAACAACTGCTGGCTGTACCTCCAATGACAGCACTTAGACCAGACGGGTACGTATATTTTTAGATCACCTGAGCCAAAGGCTCAAGGTGATCTATTGAGATCATTCTGCGTCTGTCGTTAACGTTTCTTCAAACAACTTCTCCTCAGAAACCGCTTGGCTAATTTTGCCCAAACTTCACATGGGTGATCCTTAGATGAACGCTTTTTAGATTTGTTAAAATTAGGTCAGCGTGACATACAAGATGGCCGCCATTACTATATATGGTCGAAACCTTAAAAAATCTTCTTCTCCAGAACAGATTTCAACAGTTTTTCTTTTAAAATGATCGCCAACGCCTAGGCTATCAAGTTTGTTCAAATGAAGTCCCCGAGATCTAAAATGGCCGTGCCCCGGGGATCCAAAGTATGTATATTGAGGTTTTGCATGTTTTTCATATAGACATATAGGTAAACTTTTAAAAATCTTCTTCTCTGAAACCACAGGGCACAGAGCTCTCATGTATTACATGTAGCATCAGCTTATGGTCCTCTACTAAGTTTGTTCAAATGGTGACCCTGGGGTCAAATTTGTCCCCGCCACGGGGGTCACAGTTTTACATAGACTTATATAGGGAAAAAAAATTAAAAAATCTTTTTCTCGGAAACAACAAGAGCCAGAGGTTTGATATTTTGCATTTACTATAGGCTTATGGTCCTTTGACGGGGTTTGTTCAAATAGTGACCCTCGGGTCACATTTGGCCCCGCCCCAAGGTCACATGTCACATGACGTCAGTTAACGTGTTGGTGACGTTGACGTCATCCGCCGATAACGCTAAATAAAGCGAATAATCTCTGGTTAAAATCATATATAATCTGATTAAAAATGTAATAATAGATTATTTAACTGTTGTGATCGATTATATGGAATCCTTCAATCGATGGTAGGCATGTTTTTTTTTCTCACTCACTCGCTTATGCCCATTCTTGAAAAGAACCACACATCTACCATCTCATGAAGGATTTCTCTATAATCGATCCCCGCAGTTAAATAATCTCTATTTAATCTTCTACTTATTGTATATAACATCTTGAAACAATTTAAGACTGGAAAAAATGACATGTTGCATGCCAAGTTTGTGTGTGTGTTTTTTTACCAGATTATTGCATTTGCTCACGTGAACATTGTAATTGTTGAATAGTAGTCAGTGGCGTAGCTGCCTTTAGGCACTGTAGGCAAGTGTCTGCTTACAGCCTATTTCACCGTTACTTTGTAAATCTCTGTAAAATGTTTGGAATTTCAGTTACATGGAACAATGTCACATGACTTCAAGAACTAATCAGATGCTGGTAGTCACAGAAGTATCAACAATCACAAATTAACCAGTTTCAATGTTTATATATTGAGTTAAAGTATGCATATTCGATTTCTAAAGCACAGCAAACATTAGTGATATTCTATACAGAAACCATCTTGACTCATTCCTTGGAAACTAAATTGGATTTCAAGCCTACAAGAATGAGTTTTAAATTGCGTTACATTGGAACATGTGTGTGTGTATGTTGGGACTGGTGTTACGATAAAAATATTCAATGTAATAGTTCCAATCCTGTTTTTGAACCGTATCAACAAACATGAGTCTCTCTTAGGACTGACCCAATTTTCGTACGCATTAAAGTTGGCTATTATTTTCTTAACTAAAAAACAAGTGGCTATTAATTTAAAATGACCAGTCTGAGCACTGATAATGCTTTATTTTATATTTTTTCTATAGTACCAAACACATTAATGACATATATCTGCCATGCGTTCATGTTATAGTCAGACATTTAATAACATCTCTGTATTGTTTTTAATTTCTCATTGGATACCTCTACAGTGAATATTTAGTGTGCCTACCAGAGTTTTGATTGATCAACCTATTTGGCTACTCGGATAGCTCAATATTATCCGTGGTCTTTCGGCAAATGTTGTTTGAAATGGGCTATTGGGGAAAAAATATACACATCAGAACCCATGATTTTTTATTTTGGGGGTGGGGAGAGTTGTGTGGGTGTTGTGGTGGTGTTGTGGAGTTGCCTGTAGACCACCCTAGCCATCATGCCTGCCCATCAGCTGGTAGTGAGAAATATGTCTGCAATTCAAATCTATGTTGGGTACCCAGACTATAACTGTGATACATGTCTGGAACCCAGTCTACATCTGTAATCTGTGTCTGGTACCCAGTCTGCAACTCTAATCTGTATCTGGTACTAATCGAGGTGGAAATGTATTATAGTACTATTTGTATCTCAAAACCAGATTGTGGAGACCATTTTTTTCATAGTTTTAGTTATATGTATGAGAATACATACGTGGGCAGCTTGTTTGATTTTGGTAAAGAATCTTATTGCCCATGTTCGAAATGGAATAATAATCATTTCATTTGTCACTTTCCTATTTAATAATTTATCTGTCATGTACTTCTTTAGTAACTATCCCTTACTGATGCTTGTTTTGTAACTATCCCTTACTGATGCTTGTTTTGTAACTATCCCTTACTGATGCTTGTTTTGTAACTATTACAGGCATTTTGAGTCACATACAGATGATGGTAAATATCCTGGTCAGGTAGTTGCCTTCCCCAAGTTGAAGGTTTTAAGGTAATAATGATACTGATGGTGAGGATGATGATAATAATGATCAGAATGAGAATGGAAACATGAACACGGAGATGATGGATGATGAAATTGATAGTGAATATGATGATGATGATGATGATGATGATGATGATGATGATGATGATGATGATGATGATGATGACAGTAAGAATGGAAAACATGAAGTTGAAGGTTTTGAGGTAATAATGATGAGGATGAGGACAGCGATTATGAAACATACGAGGATGATGAAATGTTTGGTGATTATAATGATGATGATGATGAGGATAGTAATGATCAGAATGATGATGATGACAGTGATAATGGAAAACATAAAGACGGGGATGATGGATGATGAAATTGAAAGTATATAATGGTGATGATAATGATGACAGTGAGAATGAAAAACTTGAAGATGGTGAAGTTGATAGTTAATTGTGATTATAATGATGATGTTGGTGATGTTGGTGGTGATGATGATGATGATGATGATGATGATGATGATGATGATGATGATGATGATGATGATAAAGTGTTTTGACTGACAAGTACAGTAATGAGATAAAACTAGCACAGCAAGTTGAAGCACACCAAGATGTTTTATGGAAAAATACAGTTATTTATTTACATGTTTTGGTAACTATATACCTTCTGAATGTTTAAACCAAGTTATTTTGTGTATAAACAAAACAGACATAGTTTATTTAATACACAGAAGTTAAAGACTGGTAGAGAGGTTCATACCATTAGATAACTTACCGAGGCAGATCATAATTCCATTATAACGAATTAAAAAAATGTATTAAGATTTTTTACAAGCTTTGACTTTCCTCACATATTCAACGCAACATATAGGCCATATTTATTATTTACTATGTAGATTTCTGACAGACATATAATCTCTTAGAATGTTTTTGTTTCAGTAACAACTACCTGCTTAGTTGGACCAGCAAATCTCTGTATGTCCTTGACCCAATTAATGTCAAGGTCATCCTATGGTCCAATCAATTTTCAGGTACGTACATCAAAACAGCAAGGCAGAAATATCAAAAATTAAGTTAAAATAATGTCTTTATTAAAATTCTCCAAAGGGTTGTGTCATCTGTTGTCATGGCTTAAACTGGCTTTTGTGAACCAAGTGATATAATAAACATGAATAAAAAAACATAAAGTAAACATGTGTTAAACTGTTTTAAAGAACTTTACTATGTTTGAACCTCCGTCTTAACTTTGAAAACCATTTTCATTTTTTTTTTATAAATTATTAATTGTTTAGTATTTAAGCATTTGAGTTAAATAGGATGACTGATTGAGAGGGTAGATGGAAGTAAGAGAGAAGGTGATTTATAGGGAGAAGGTTGGGAGTTTTAAAGAAAGGGATGGGAGAAGGGAAATTGTACTCCCTGTCTACAATATAATTAAATTATGGTAGTTTACATTATACATTTCAGGTATTCTGGATATCTGTTGCCTGAAGAATGAACTGTTTATCTTCCTCCAAACAATGCAGCTTCATTGTCTTTCAATATTTCCAGTTACTGCAGTAATCCCCCTTTGTTTAGCGGCTAAAAATACAGTAATGTCTGCCAATCTGTGTATTCATTATGCCAACACATTCCTCAACAAACATATAAGGAAGGGTTTTGGTATCGTAGACTTGCACAGGATATATGATAGTTTAGTTGATGAAAAACTAGACGATTTGGCAGAAAAATTACTCTTTGTGATAAAAAATGTTGAAAACAAAATGGCTGCCGAATCTGAGAATGATAGTTCAGACTCTAATAGGAGTAGATCAAGTAGTACTGTCAGTGCTTTGAGTACAACTGATGTTCTCACCAATGGCAACGTGATGAAAACAACGGAGACAATATATGTGGCAGACGGTGATAAGCTGGACACAGAAATCTTGATAACAAAACAGGCAATTTTAGACAAATCAACAGGAGAAGAGAATGAAAAAGTCCAAACTGTGTTGACTGTAGAAACAGATAATTTAAGTGTTGAAACAAATAGTCTCCAGGTACCTCTATCTGAACAAAATGGAGAAGATTCTTTACACAGTCATGATACAAGCAAGTTAACAGACACTGAAAGGGAAGGAGTAAAACAGAGTGATGAAAACAGTGTTAGTTTTGATGAATGTCTGAAAGAAACTAATGCCATCAATATAGGCGAGTCTGTAGTAGACCTGAAAAATAAGGCACTCGAGGAAACAAATGCAAATGTGAAGAAAGAATCTTTAGAAACTGAAACCCTACACAGTATTGAGGTATTAATAGACAGTGTAGAAACGGAAAATAGTGCTGTAAATAACCAAGATGTCTTAGCTTTAACAACACTGGATACAGACGGTACGCATGAAGACAATGCCAGTTCAACATGTGATGCAGATTTAGACAATCAATACAATCGAGCAACTTGTTCTAGTCAAATAACTTTAAATATGCAGCCAGAAGTACCTAACGCCAATCATTCTATTTTAAATGCTCAATGTGATATATTAATGGAAAAAACGAGTGAAAATAGTGACAGTGTATCCGAAGCTGCTGACAAACTTGGCAGTCAGAATGATGGGATAACCGATATACCCAACATCATTGCTGATGATCACGTCTCTGTAGACCAAGCTGAAAAAGATTCAGACTTCAGTTCCGAAACTAAAGAAGATCCATATAACAGTAACAGTTTGAAGTCAGTGACATTGAAATTCAACTCTTTTGATATAGACCCCTCTGAAAACTTAGTCACTGAAACAAATCAGACAGAATCGGAACAAAGCATTCCAATGGTAGCTGCCAACCTTAGAGTGAAACCACAAATGAACAGATCTGTGAGTCCAATACCCCTTCACATCACCAAGGCAATGAGAGAGGACCAATCAGATTTAAGTATCGACGATGATGACTTCATGTTTCATCAGTCGAAGGGTACAGGCTCCCGGAGACAGTCATTGACAAGTTTATCAAGCCTGTCAAGTGCTGAGGTGATTATGGATCAACTTACCACTAATGGTAGGTGGTTGCAGCAATTATCATAAACTTAAAGGGATACACAGCAATCTTTTTTTTTTTTTAAAAACTCGCAATTATGTTCTGTTAGTTTCTGCATAACTTGCATTTGTTCAATCATAATTATTAATTAGAAGAATGGTATAAAGAAAATTGAAGAAAATTGTTTTTGCATATTACTAACTGTTTTGATATTATTGCACAAATAATGTAGTTAAACTTATCGTAGAAAAAAAATTGAAAACTGAAAGTCTTTTAAATTATATGCAAGCAGGTTTAAGGTCAACATGTTACTGGATTAATAAATAGAGATGCTAATGTATCGAGATGCTGATAAAACTTAAAGATTGCCGTGTGTCCCTTTAATGAAAAATGGATAAATGATCAGTGAGATGTCCCTTTAATTAAAACTGGATAAATGATCAGTGAGGTGTCCCTTTAATTAAAACTGGATAAATGATCAGTGAGGTGTCCCTTTAATGAAAACTGGATAAATGATCAGTGAGGTGTCCCGTTAATGAAAACTGGATAAATGATCAGTGAGGTGTCCCTTTAATGAAAACTGGATAAATGATCAGTGAGGTGTCCCGTTAATGAAAACTGGATAAATGATCAGTGAGGTGTCCCTTTAATGAAAACTGGATAAATGATCAGTGAGGTGTCCCTTTAATTAAAACTGGATAAATGATCAGTGAGGTGTCCCTTTAATGAAAACTGGATAAATGATCAGTGAGGTGTCCCGTTAATGAAAACTGGATAAATGATCAGTGAGGTGTCCCGTTAATGAAAACTGGATAAATGATCAGTGAGGTGTCCCTTTAATGAAAACTGGATAAATGATCAGTGAGGTGTCCCGTTAATGAAAACTGGATAAATGATCAGTGAGGTGTCCCTTTAATGAAAACTGGATAAATGATCAGTGAGGTGTCCCGTTAATGAAAACTGGATAAATGATCAGTGAGGTGTGCCTTTAATGAAAACGCAATAAATGATCAGTGAGATTGGAAGTATTTTGTGCGTACATGTTGTGAATATTTATCCAGTATGACTAAAGGGAAATATATTGTCTCAATATTTTGCTGTGGGTCCAGAAATAATTGTTGGGTTTTAAGTTTACTCATTGACGAAATGCATTGTTACACAAATTCAGATTTTGCTGCGGTAATTTGTTTTTTGCATAATTATTACTAATTTCTTCAATGGTATACTGATAACTTACATAATTATCAGTTATATTAATGGAATAAGTCTCAAAAGAAAAATGCGAAAACAATAGCAACATCTACATGTATTACAGAAACGATAATTTTGCACTTTCAATGTAAAGGGAGGTAATTTTACAAATGGTAAACTTTGATTCCCTATGTCTTTATAATGGCAAGGAAATTGTCCATTGTTTTAGCGTTTTTTATAACTTGAGACCCATAATAGTTATTTTGTAATGTTAAATCTTACTCTTTACCTTATTTGTATCTAGGATGTTTTAACTAAATGGGAGATAACTCTGGTACTTACATTGGAATACAAAGTAAGTGATAAAGAAGATCAACCTAAGTCATGCCGATGATTTAAAATACTTCAAAATATAAAATAACATTACATTTATTGAAGCTGGATGTGCATAAGGGCTTGCTAAACTTCTTTTTTTTTCAGATATTTTTAAACCAAAGGTAGAATACTGAAGTTAAACACTTCAAAGTTTATTACCTTTTATTCAATTATTTTATGCAAGCAGGTTCAAAGTGCAAAAGATACTATATAAACAAGATACTCTAGTATTTCATATTAAAACAAAAATCGTTATATTACATGGTAAATTAACAATTAAATAAGTCCTATCTACTCGTGACCAATTAATGTAGGTTAAAGTTGTGTAGGTGGGATGAAACGGTGATGAATCTTAACCCTTCACCCGCTAAGCATGACTATAATAGCCTTTGCGTCCATTGTAAACCCAGTTCAGCCTGCGAGTAACTCGCAAGTAACCCTTTGTCACATAAATGGAATGGTCTTAATTCAAAGAAAGAACGGTCCATTATATATATGTAGGGGGTTAAGGGTTAAAGATGGAACAATTTGGGAAGTCCCATAGTTTGATTTATGATTTATCGGAGGAATTCTGTTAGAAATATAAGCCTATATAGTAATACTATGTAAAGCTAAATGAAAAAAAAGTCCATAAATAAAAATTGAGTTTTCAAGTCCAAAAAATACAATTTTCAATTCTTTAAAAAATTGATTACTGCCTATATCATATTTTTCCACATATATGCTATTGAAATGTAAAAAAAACTATTGACTTAAAGACCTAGTGGACATATTATTGTTCTGTCCCTCCACAGTGGTATCTTTATCAGAGAAGAGTGACCAGATTGCTGTACCCGTCAGGAGGAAATCAGCTAGGAAGAAAAAGAGAAAAGTCTCCCTAGAGGACTCCAGTGATAACACTAAGGAAGAAGGTATATATGATATAAATAAATACAATTGGGTTAAAGGGAATATTAGCATACGTTCAGACTTCATTATTGAGAGTTCTGAAACACTTGGAAAAAGGTGAAATAATTATCAAAATCGGGTGATAAACAAGAAAGATATGGCCCTTTGAAGTTTCTTCTGAAACGGATATGGGAGCTGCCATTTTGAAAACTGACAGTTTACTGATTTATAGAAACTAACATCAAAGCAGCTATATGGGCCATTCTCTGACAACCAAATTTGAAAGATGCATTATTTAACTTTTAATTAACTTTATTGTACTAATTCAATGTTTTGAAATTTCATTAGTTTAATATCTGATTTCATGATATTTCACTATTTGCACACAGTAATGTGCTTGACCTTTGCTCAAATGACCTTGACCTTTCATGAGCATTAGCTTTTGTCTGTACCGTCACAGTATTTTTCTTCATCAAAAACTGATGTTTTCTTGTTTTTTAATATGAAAACGTTGATCGTATGGTAAAAAGGATACCATTCTTATTACATATCACGTTTTATTTCCCTAATTTTAATGAATGTTTAATTTTTACTTTTACAAAATGTGTAGCTACATTTTATTGGCGCTTTTTTTTATTGTTTGTCCTAGCTTATATTATTTTTTTCATCTATGAAAGTTATGTTTACATTCGAATAAAGATATATGTGCTCCTTTTGTGTGGATAAACTATTTCACAGACATTTTTATTCATTTTGTGAAAAAATACCAAATCAGTGCATTGTTGCGGAAGAGACAATTCGTAACGGCAAAGACCTTCATGTGACGGTAAAGACAAAACGTGTGAAATATATTGTATATATGAACTTTTTAGGAAGAAAATAAACAAAGTGTAAGCTGCAGAGCATCTTTATTTCTATTTTGAATAGAAGTACAAACAGTTAAACAGAATGAACAACAACAGAAAATTATTCACCATTTTACCAAGTTCAAATCAAACTGTAAAAATTTAATTAAAAAGTCTGTATTTCTTGAAGAAAAAACATCTACTGCACATATACTTCCATGGAATGACTACCTTTAAAAATACAATAGTGCATTTTGTTCACATATGCGTAGGGAAACTGTGACATGTAACAAAAGATAGATATATCACACCATTGCTTACAGACATAATCCAACTGTTATCAAGATGTGAACAATATTAATCATGTTCGCATAACAAGGTAAATATGAACATTATTAACTATAAAAACATGGTAACATTTCATAACTAGTTTAAAGTCCCTGTCCACAAATAATTAACATTTCATTGTGAAAAGAAATCGCCTCTTTCTTTTCTTTTGACATATCGCTCTCTCTCTCTCTTTCTGGAGATACTGTTCATGGTTTGATGGATCTTTCAGCTGCCGCTAATGCCATGATCTGTACTTGACAAAAAAGATGATATTGTTTCTTTAATTTGAAGCTTTCTTGCTTTCGGTGTATCAATTATCTCTCTATTTTTACTGTCTATTTTTTCTGAAAGTTTGGAATGCTAGTATTGGGAATAATATTTAACATACATCTTTGCTCTAGTTCTACGGAGCCCCGCCGGTGACATGCAAAATTTTTTTTTTTAAAGTGTTCGCACGCTCTAGTAGCCGTAAACTGATAGTGGCATTGTGTTCAAATGCAAGAACACTCAATATGTCTTTATAACTTTCATGTCCACCATGATGTATTAACTTAGCATAACGTTATACTCGTATCTACGAAGGCCGATTTGACTAACTTTTATTTCACTTCATAATTCCTAATTCCTAATTCTGAATGCCTAATTCTGAATTTCGAATGCCAGATTATGTAAATCTTTTAAATATTTGGGTATTTTGCACTGGAAACCCCAGGGGTCATGGGTTCAAATCTCACAGGAGGTATATTTTTTTCTTGTTATGACCCCCCCCCCCCCCCCCCCCCCCCCCCCCCCCCCCCCCCCCCCCCCCCCCCCCCAACGGGAAGGGGGGCATATAGTAGTCACACTGTCAGTCAGTCCGTCCGTCCTCCAGTGCGTTCGTCTGTACTATCTTGTATCTTGTCCTGTATTTGAGACCGATACCTTCAAAACACTTTAAACTGTACTCAAGGGTTGACGCGTCGCCTTCGCCACCACCGCTGCCACCCGCCGAAAAAGTGATTTAAAGGAAAACATTTCACGACGTATGGACGGACACTGGTCACCTTTTGTATCTCACTCCCAGCAATCAACGGCGGGGGCATAATAATTATCAATTTACTAATATAGTTATAATAGTTAACCAGACAGAATAAACCCCAAAACAGGAGCGTCAAATTAAGAGTACTCATAATTCATTTTAAGAACCCTTGAATGGGTATATTCATCAATATGTGACCTGAACAACTGGATAGTTTTGATAAGTGTACTTTTGCCGTTATTGGTAGGTTTGTTTCTTTAATACCATGATCTTTGTAATTATGTCACTATCTTTCTGTCGCACGCTCTGCTACAGCGTGCGAACCTCTACTACAGCGTGCGAACGCTCTAGCTGCAGCATGCGAACGCTCTAGCTACAGTGTGCGAACGCAGTAGTAGAGCGTGCGAACGCTTTAAATTATTATTTCTGCATGTCACCTGTGGGGCTCCGTATAGTTCTATATATCGAGAAGAATCTCATTTATTCTGATATACTCTTTTCTCTGGCTAACTCAGATGGGTCTTCATGAAAATCATAATTATAAATTTAACATGGAACCGATCCAGTCTCAATCTAAGCTAAGAAAATGGTTTAGTCTTCACCGTCACAGCATCGTCTTTACCGTCACTCACATTCTGTGGCGGTGAAGACTGTGGCGGTGGAGACTTTTTTTAGATAACACGTGATACTGATGTTGTTCGACCTTCAATGCAAATTTGATCATGAATATTCTGTTTACATATACTTTAAATACATACTGTAACAGTTTGAGTTTTAAGAAATGTGTTTCTATTTTCTGTTATACACCATAAGGTAAAGACAACCAAAAAGGTATGGTTTTAGGAATAAAAACATTACCTGCCAATTTTCTGTCGCCATTGGAAATTCTTCTCGAAATAAAAAGGACAAGACAATTAACCTGAAAAATGTATTAATTTTGGATTTGTGTATGTGTTTAGTTACACATTTCAAATTTTAATGACCCTTAATTGGGGCATTTTTCTTTACGAGCGTGACGGTAAAATGGTATATATATTTTTTTTACAAAAAAGGAGGTATTGTTAAGGTTTTATACATATTACTTTCATTTTAGAAGGCAAATAATACACTTTTCTTACTAAATCGATTTCAAAAACATATATGATATATGTACTTGCCGTAAAACACGTACTTAAAAATGTTACCGTCACAATTTGTCCTCTTTCAAGAAGGTAATTCTATTTTTATAATAATGCTAATTATATTTCAAAATTAAGGAATAATAGACTATTTTCAATATATATATTTAGGGTTGTTATAAGACCTAATGCCATGGGCGAAAATCTATTTCAAACTTGCAAAAGCAAATAAATAAATCCACTGGGACAAGAAAAAACGTGAGAATCCAAGTTCCCAGAGAATGGCCCAAATGAAAAATAAGTATACTAAAAACAGTCTATTAAATCATTTTAGAATTATTCTATATTTAAAATTTTATGATTCTTGGTTTCAAGAAACTCATTACTCACCGAGAGATACAAACAGTCTGTTTCTCACAGAAATTTAAATGCTCAGTCATGATCAGTTCTCAGAACGCACTGAGTTACATCATAATGGCATGCGTGATGTCATAATACCAGGATGTGATGTCATAATACCAGAAAGTGATGTCATGATAGAAACTATGAATAAAGCATTGGTTCAGTGATAAAAATTGGACCAATGAAAACCTAACTAGTTAATTTAAAAATTACATTCTCAGAACACATTGAGGTTGTACTTGACATTGAGTTATGAGGTTCTTGAAATGCAGAAACACAAAATACTAATAATAAACATGATAAAATAATTCTAAAATGATTTA
This sequence comes from Cyrtodaria siliqua, assembly GCA_037043455.1. Classification (NCBI taxonomy): domain Eukaryota; kingdom Metazoa; phylum Mollusca; class Bivalvia; order Adapedonta; family Hiatellidae; genus Cyrtodaria; species Cyrtodaria siliqua. Next base: position 170,445 of record JAWPHD010005105.1, read on the forward strand.
ATAGACTAAAGTGTAATTGTAATAATGCATTATATGATAAGCTAAAGTATTTGTATTAATTTGCAGTGATTGCTTTCTGTAAACAATACTTTTTCATATGCCATATGATTTTATGGTAATCTAGAGCTATGAAGTCATAGTTCTCAAAAGGGTGACCTCCATATAAATCC